>JAVSCE010013802.1:0-40252 GCA_032199065.1 Smutsia gigantea | reverse complement strand
GAGAGGATTCAGAGCCGGGAGGGAGTGGAAGTACACCCCGCAAAGTAGCCAGCCCCGGGGATCTGCGCGGGGAGCGCTGACCCACATTGCGCAGTGCAGCGGAGATTGGAGAGACAGAGGGACAGGATCTGAGCGGGGAACGCGCCAGGGGGCTTGCAGCCGGCTCCCGGGAAGGAAAAAAAAAAGTGCGCGCTTTCCTCAGCGGTCTTAAAGAGACAGGAGCCCAGCGGAGGAGCCGGATCGCCCCAGCACACTCAGCCCAGCAGGCTGGGAGTCCTGGGCAGTTTCAGACACCTTAGCTGGCGACTGAGGAAGCGTAGCCATACTTAACACTTCTCACTGAGATCAACAGCCTCCTATTCGTTCCCACCCCTGCCAGAGCGATAAAGGGCCCTGCGGAGCGGCAGAGTGGAATAGTGGGGCAATAGCGCCACCTAGAGCATTCCCACAGAATCTACATGCGGTGGGCATTTTTTTTGTTTTTTTTTGTTTTGTTTTTGTTTTGTTTTTGTTTTTCTTTTCTTCCCTTTTTCTTTTTTCTTTCTTTTTTTTCCTTTTTTTCTTTTTTTCTCTTTTTTTTTCTTCTCTTTTTAAAGTCTTAAAGAGCCTAGCTGACATACGTGGCAACTATCAGTGACCAACTTATACAGCCATGAAAAGACAGAGGAATATGGTTCAGACTAAAATCAACCAGACAACCCCAGAGAGGGAGTCTGAAGGGATGGAAATGCACAGCCTCCTTGAAAAAGAATTCAGAATAAAAGTCATAACCATGCTGATGGACCTACAGAGAAATGTGCAAGAGCTGAGGGAGGAAGTGAGGGAAGTGAGGAAAGACAATACAGAAATCAGACAAGCGATCGACGGGGCTTAACAGCAGAATGGATGAGATGCGAGAGACTATTAATGGAATAGAAAACAGAGAACAGGAGTACAGAGCAGCTGAGGCAGAGAGAGATAAAAGGATTTCTAGGAATGAAAGAATATTAAGAGAACTGTGTGACCAATCCAAACGGAACAATATTCGCATTATAGGAGTACCAGAGGAATAAGAGAGAGAAAAGGGATAGAAAGTGTCTTTGAAGAAATAATTGCTGAAAACTTTCCCTCGCTGGGGAAGGAAGTAGTCTCGCAGTCCACCGAAGCTCATAGATCTCCCAACACAAGGGACCCAAGGAAGACAACACCAAGACACATAATAATTAAGATGGCAAAGATCAAAGATAAAGACAGGGTATTAAAGGCAGCTAGAGAGAGAAAAAAGATCACCTACAAAGGAAAACCCATCAGACTATCATCAGACTTCTCAACAGAAACCTTACAGGCCAGAAGAGAATGGCATGATATATTTAACGTAATGAAACAGAAGGGCCTCGAACCAAGAATATTGTATCCAGCACGATTATCATTTAAATATGATGGAGGGATTAAACAATTTCCAGATAAATGAAAGTTGAGAGAATTTGCCTCTCATAAACCACCACTACAGGATATCTTAAATGGACTGCTCTAGATGGAGGCACACCTAAGGCTAAAAAGATGTCACCAGAGAAACATAAAATCATAGCAAAGAAAGCAGACCATCCAAATACTAACTAAAGGCAAAGAATAAAACACCTATTATAGAAAGAATGGAGGAGGAGGAATAAGAAGGGAGAGAAAGAAAGAAACATCAGACTGTGTTTACAATAACTTAACAAGAAAGTTAAGTTAGATTGTTAGATAGTAAAGAAGCAACCCTTGAACCCTTGGTAACCACGAATCTAAAGCCAGCAATGGCAATAAGCACATACCTATCAATAATCACCCTAAATGTAAATGGACTGAATGCACCAATCAAAAGACACAGAGTAACAGAATGGATAAAAAGCAAGACCCATCTATATGCTGCCTACAAGAAACTCACCTCAAATCCAAAGATATACACAGACTAAAAGTGAAGGGATGGAAAAAGATATTTCATGCAAACAACAAAGAGAAAAAAGCAGGTGTTGCAGTACTTGTATCAGACAAAATAGACTTCAAAACGAAGAAAGTAGCAAAGATAAAGAAGGACATTACATAATGATAAAGGGGTCAGTCCAACAAGAAGATATAACCATTATAAATATATATGCACCCAACACAGGAGCGCCAGCATATGTGAGACAAATACTAACAGAATTAAAGGAGGAAATAGACAGCAATGCATTCATCTTAGGAGACTTCAACACACCACTCACTCCAGAGGACAGATCAACCAGACAGAAAATAAGTAAAGACACAGAGGCACTGAACAACACACTAGAACAGATGGACCTAACAGACATCTACAGAACTCTACACCCAAAAGCAACAGGATACACATTCTTCTCAAGTGCACATGGAACATTTTCCAGAATAGACCACATACTAGGCCACAAAAAGAACCTCAGTAATTTCAAAATATTGAAATCCTACCAACCAACTTCTCAGATCACCAAGGTATAAAACTAGAAATAAATTTTAGAAAGAAATCAGAAAGGCTCACAAATACATGGAGACTTAACAACACTCTCCTAATTAATCAATGGGTTAACGACCAAATCAAAACAGAAATCAAAGAATATATGGAGACTAATGACAACAACAACACAAAGCCACAACTTCTGTGGGACGCAGCAAAGGCAGTTCTAAGAGGAAAGTATATTGCAATCCAGGCCTATTTAAAGAAGGAAGAACATTCCCAAATGAATAGTCTAAAGACACAATTACTGAAATTGGAAAAAGAAGAACAAATGAGGCCCAAAGTCACCAGAAGGAGGGACATAATAAAGATTAGAGAAGAAATAAATAAAATTGAGAAGAATAAAACAATAGAAAAAATCAATAAAACGAAGAGCTGGTTCTTTGAAAAAATAAACAAAATAGATAAACCCCTAGCCAGACTCATTAAGAGAAAAAGAGAATCTACACACATAAACACAATCAGAAATGAGAAAGGAAAATCACGACGGACCCCACAGAAATACAAAGAATCATAAGAGAATATTATGAGAATCTATATGCTAACAAGCTGGAAAACATAGAAGAAATGGACAACTTCTTAGAAAAATACAACCTTCCAAGACTGACCAAGCAAGAAACAGAAAAACTAAACAGACCAATCACCAGCGACGAAATCGAATTGGTAATCAAAAAACTACCCAAGAACAAAACCCCTGGGCCTGATGGATTCACCTCTGAATTCTACCAGACATATAGAGAAGAAATAACACCGATTCTCCTTAAAGTTTTCCAAAAAATAGAAGAGGAGGGAATACTTCCAAACTCATTCTATGAAGCCAGCATCACTCTAATACCAAAACCGGGCAAAGACCTCACCAAAAAAGAAAATTACAGACCAATATCCCTGATGAACGTAGATGCAAAAATACTCAACAAAATATTAGCAAACCGAATTCAAAAATACATCAAGAGGATCATACACCATGATCAAGTGGGATTCATCCCAGGGATGCAAGGATGGTACAACATTCGAAAATCCATCAACATCATCCACCACATCAACAAAAAGAAGAACAAAAACCACATGATCATCTCCATAGATGCTGAAAAAGCATTTGACAAAATTCAGCATCCATTCCTGATTAAAACTCTCAACAAAATGGGTATAGAGGGCAAGTACCGCAACATCATAAAGGCTATATATGACAAACCCACAGCTAACATCATACTTAACGGCGAGACGCTGAAAGCTTTTCATCTAAAATCCGGAACAAGACAAGGATGCCCACTCTCTCCACTGTTATTCAACTGGAGGTCCTAGCCACAGCAATCAGACAAAACAAAGACATACAAGGCATCCAGATTGGTAAAGAAGAAGTCAAATTGTCACTATTTGCAGATGACATGATACTGTACATAAAAAACCCTAAAGATTCCATTCCAAAACTACTAGAACTAATATCTGAATTCAGCAAAGTTGCAGGATACAAAATTAACACACAGAAATCTGTTGCTATCCTATACACTAATGATGAACTAACAGAAAGAGAAATCAGAAAAACAATTCCATTCACAATTGCATCAAAAAGAATAAAATACCTAGGAATAAACCTAACGAAGGAAGTGAAAGACCTGTACTCTGAAAACTACAAGACACTCCTAAGAGAAATTAAAGAGGACACTAACAAATGGAAATGCATCCCATGCTCTTGGCTAGGAAGAATAAATATTGTCAAAATGGCTATACTACCTAAAGCAATCTACAGATTCAATGCAATCCCTATCAAACTACCAACAGCTTTCTTCAATGAACTGGAACAAATAATTCTAAAATTCATATGGAACCACAAAAGACCCCGAATAGCCAAATCAATCCTGAGAAGGAGGAATAAAACGGGGAATTACACTCCCTGACTTCAAGGTCTACTACAAAGCCACAGTAATCAAGACAATTTGGTATTGGCACAAAAACAGACCCACAGACCAGTGGAACAGAATAGAAAATCCAAACATTAACCCAAACATATACAGTCAATTAATATTTGATAAAAGTGCCTTGGATATACAATGGGGAGATGACAGCCTCTTCAGCAGCTGGTGTTGGAAAAACTGGACAGCTACATGTAAGAGAATGAAACTGGACTACTGTCTAGCCCCATACACAAAGGTAAACTCAAGGTGGATCAAAGACCTGAATGTAAGTCATGAAACCATAAAACTCTTAGAAAAAACATAGGCAAAAATCTCTTGGACATAAACATGAGCGACTTCTTCATGAACATATCTCCCCGGGCAAGGGAAACAAAAGCAAAAATGAACAAGTGGGACTATATCAAGCTGAAAAGCTTCTGTACAGCAAAGGACACCATCAGTAGAACAAAAAGACATCCTACAGTATGGGAGAATATATTCATAAAAACGTATCTGATAAAGGGTTGACATCCAAAATATATAAAGAACTCATGCACCTTAACAAACAGAAAGCAAATAATCCAATTAAGAAATGGGCAGAGAACATGAATAGACACTTCTCCAAAGAAGAAATTCAGATGGCCAACAGGCACATGAAAAGATGCTCCACATCGCTAATCATCAGAGAAATGCAGATTAAAACCACAATGAGATATCACCTCACACCAGTGAGGATGGCCAACATCCAAAACACAAACAACAACAAATGTTGGCGAGGATGTGGAGAAAAGGGAACCCTCCTACACTGCTGGTGGGACTGCAAATTAGTTCAACCATTGTGGAAAGCAGTATGGAGGTTCCTCAAAAAACTCAAAATAGAAATACCATTTGACCCAGGAATTCCACTCCTAGGAATTTACCCTAAGAATGCAGCAGCCCAATTTGAAAAGGACAGATGCACCCCTATGTTTATTGCAGCACTATTTACAATAGCCAAGAAATGGAAGCAACCTAAGTGTCCATCAGTAGATGAATGGATAAAGAAGATGTGGTACATATACACAATGGAATATTATTGAGCCATAAGAAGAAAACAAATCCTACCATTTGCAACAACATGGATGGAGCTAGAGGGTATTATGCTCAGTGAAATAAGCCAAGCCGAAAAAGACAAGTATCAAATGATTTCACTCATATGTGGAGTATAAGAACAAAGAAAAAAACTGAAGGAACAAAACAGCAGCAGACTCACAGAACCCAAGAACGGACTAATAGTTACCAAAGGGAAAGGGACTGGGGAAAATGGGCGGGAAGGGAGGGATAAGAGGGAAAAAGGGGCATTACGATTAGCAGATGTAATGTTGTGGGGGCACGGGGAGGGCAGTACAACTCAGAGAAGACAAGTAGTGATTCTATAGCATCTCACTACGCTGATGGACAGTGACTGTAATGGGGTTGGTGGGGGGGACCTGATGAAGGGGTAGTTTAATAATCGTAATATTGCACATGTAATTGTAAATTAATGATAATAAAATAAATTATATTAAAAATATGTATATAATTAATAAGAGGCAAATGGAGCATATGTAAGTAGAAAGGATAGACTTTTACGGTAACTGGGCCAATGGAAATATGCATTAGAGAAATGGCTTATCTGCTGTGTATATTTTTGGAAGAGTTGATGATGGACTAAGTTCAGAACTCTGTTTTATTTTTCCATGTAGGGAACATTTATTAAGCACCTATTTTGTCCTGGGATCTGCATGTGGGGCAGAAGGTAGAAGATAATATGGTTAAGATTCAGGGCAGGTTTTGAGGGATATATAATTAGCCCATTATCGAAGTCCTGTTGAAAGTGACTGACACTACTTTGGCTGTTTGGAGGTGGATGATTCCTGACTCCAAGGTGTGGTTTGATCCACTGGCCCAAGATAACTTCCCCTATTCACTTGGCCCTATAGGTCATATTTCAGGATGGAGTCAGGCAGAATCCTGAGCTTATATCAGATCTCAAGTCTCATACATGAAGCAGGGCCTTTCACCCACTTCTTCATATTGCAAAATATGTATAAGTTATAACATTAAATTTCTGTTTTTCTAATCAATTCAAAAAAATGGAAAATGATTATGCCAGCTCTGCATAAACTGGTCCTACACTCTACTTCTGTTAAAACTGCTTTTAACAGTATATAGAGTGTTTTTAGGGCAGTACTCCTGACTTATGCTGACTGTTTTTTACTTCAGGAAAAGGTTAAGACAATGGTGACCAGGATTGAGAAGGAAGGAATTTGTGAAAAAGTGAGATAAGATTTTGGATCAGCTCCTTTGACCAAATACTACCAGTTTTGAAAAGTACTATAATTACTGATGTATCCAAGGGGTGGCTTGGCCTGATTTCCATCATTGTCCCCAAAGCCACTCTGAGTGACTTTCCTATAAAATCTGTGTAAAAACGGTGGGTTTGCTAGGCAAATGCAGGTTGACAAAAAATCCCACAGGACCTCCTTCCAACCAGAATGACTCCTCTAAGCACCTCTTACATATAAATTCTGGGGCAGCCATCAGCTAAAATTCATTTTGCAGAAACTTTAGAGCTGCTGCCAAACCCTGACCCTGATCTTGTCCTGGTGTTTTCATTAGAGTCGTTGCTCTGGGCTAACAAAATCTTTTAACAAGCAAACCTTTCTGCAAGGATTACATTAGTGATGTACAGTGAAGGAAGGAGAAGTTTAACCAGTATGGCCGGGAAGACTAGAAGAGAAAGTGTTGTAATAGTGGAAAGAAAGTGTGAATCTGTGCACTACCAAGAAAAGCAGGCCTGCTTGGGTGAAGTGCTGCGTGAGAGCACAGGGAAGAGTGGCACCCAGACCCAAGGTACTCTTTCTTCATTTTCGAATTTTGCCTTGGGTGGGAAGTAATAGTAAATCAAAGAGAGCTGGCTTTTAGAGATAGTAGGTCCTTCTGCTAAAGTAGGTTATCTGGACATTCCTCCAGGCTTCCTCATTAATTTGTATGTACATTTGGGCAAGTCACCCAATTCAGGACAGGTTTACCTTGCCAGAGCAAAGGTCTTGGATTTCCTCATCTCCATGGCTTCTACAGGTGTGTGTTTATTGGTGGGATCCTTTGCAGTTGACTGAGGTCCTGGGGATGCCAGTGATGTCCAGGCCAGAGGTTTAGAATGCTTTCATTCATTACAAATGATAAAAGGCCATCCTGATATAAGAAAGAAGAAATAAAAGAGACTAGCCTGGTGTTCCTAGCTTCGAACAAACTCTACTTTTGGTGAGTAAAGTGAGGCTCCTTAAGTTTAAGGTGTTCAGAGGAGGTGGGTTCTTTATTTCATCCAATGCTTTTGATTACACAAAGTTGGTTAAATTACAGTGAATCCTTTGCAATAGTAAAAACAAACAAAAAAAAAATGGTTTAAGCCTTAAAGACTGAAATAGGCTAAAACAGAACTGGGTTTTTTTAGTTTGACTAAAAGACAAAACTTTGTCATTCTTTACTTAAAATGTAAGTTCTTCAAATTGTATAAACAAACAATTTTAAAATTTTTTGAGAAATATTTCATACATAAACCCTGAAAATTAATGTGATTAAAGCCCCATATTTATTACCTCTCAAATATTTCTGTGTTATGTTAAATTAAGGATATGTAAGTAATATTGTGAGAATATGGCAAATGGGGTGGAGAAGGAAATAGTTTATAAATCTTAGAGTCAATGTAATTAATAGGAGGAAATACATAAGCTATTTGCCTGTAATCAAATACACATGGAGAGTTTCCACTCGCTTCATGGGCACGGATTTGAAGGCAACATGCAATAGAAAATGGGCCACTGTTAAAGATGTTGATTTTTTTAGCATACGAAGAACATGTGGAATTAACTACATAAAAATATACATCTGAAAATTAAATAACTATATAAACAAGTTAATATTCAACTCTTTGAGGGCAGAGATGGTCTTATTCATTATTCATCTTTCAATTCTTAGCACTTCCACAGTGCTTGCCTCCCAAAGGGCATTTGGTACAGTTTGAGAGAGGAAGGAAAACTTTTTCCTTGTAAACAGTTGGGAAAAGGCTTTTCTTGGCTTAGATTTGAGAAAGAACTAATCATTTTCAAAAAGTGGTAAAAATCCTCAAATAGAAACAGATTTATTGAGAGCATTTGAAGTTCCTCTTTTAACAAAGGCAAATGTTTATTCCTTGACTCCAAAGTGCTAGATTAATGTAGATTAATGGACTAGGGCTATCCTACCTAACAACGGGAATAAGTTCTTAGGGAATAATTGATCAACTAGGAGAGATAAAATACACACAAGAAAATGGTGACAAAGACATAGAGTTATATGGATTTTTACATTGTGCAGATGTTCAAGTAAGATACTACGTTTGGCTGATGAAATTTATTGAATACCTATTGCATGGTTGGCATTTTAAAAATCATTTCTCTCACCAAGGCGGGCATTACCACACCCACTTCACAAATGATGGAACTAATGCGTTAGAAAGTTATGCGTGTGAAGAATTCAGAGATGCACAGGGCTCTTTTAATCACCACATGACATCTTTAAGGATCAGAGGGGATGAATCAGAAAGTAACACAGGCTGGAACTTACAGACCTCCTTCATAGTGGAGTCCACGCCTGTGAAGTCCGGTCTGCTCTGCGACCTTCCTTCCCTCCCTTCCTCGCTGACCACCCTAAGCCAAATCAGTCAGAGTACTCTGTTGAGAATGCTCAATATTAATTTTTAGGAGTGGGAGCAGTCACACTTGGTGTGTAAGAGCCATGGGAAATGTGTACTGGGAGTTCCCACCCACCATGTCCCTCACCATGGGGAAGAAGCTGGGCCATAGAGAAAATAAAGCTGAAATACCAGGAAGAGCAGAGATGAGAATGAGACAGAGAAATAGACGGT
This sequence comes from Smutsia gigantea, assembly GCA_032199065.1. Taxonomy (NCBI): domain Eukaryota; kingdom Metazoa; phylum Chordata; class Mammalia; order Pholidota; family Manidae; genus Smutsia; species Smutsia gigantea. The sequence goes on along the minus strand of JAVSCE010013802.1, from coordinate 30,948 downwards.
TGTTTCCAGTTTTTTCTGAGGCCCAATTTTAGCCCTATAATTCCCCCTCTATGGGAAAGCCTCCAGAATCCTTCCAATCCCTTTGACTAACTTGGTTTGAGTTTGTTTTTCTGTCACTTGTAACCAGAATAACTGACTCCCATCTCCGAAAGGGCAAAAGTTTGCCTGATGGGACACTGGTTCTGCTCTTCTCTGCTGCACCACATGGGGGTCCCCAGTGCCAGCAGCCACAAGGAGGCCTTGGGCAGGAGAAGGGAGGTGTGTGGTGCAGCAGAGAGTGAGGTGCTGTTGAGTTGCATCTGTGTAAAATTGGTCAGAATCCATACAGAGGTGATAATAATAGCACCCACTTCACATGGCTAAGGTGAGACTTACATGCTAATCAAGTAAAGTACATAGAACAGAAAGGACAGATGGTTGGCATTAGCATTCAGTAGATATCAACTGGTGTTGTCACTACTACTATTTGTACTACTACTTCTAAAGGTCTTAGAAAAGAGCAATGACACCATAAGGGTACATAGAGTGCATTTCAATTAGGGAGACAGGGGAGCTTAGGAGACCAGTTAGATCCAAGAGCACACATTTGAATGAATTAAGCAAAAGGCCACTGTCATGGTTCCGGTGAGCAGATAAATAAAGCAGGTCGGTATATTTTAAAAACTCATGTGGATGTCCATGGTTTTCTTTTCTTGATTAAAAAAATAGGCATAGAAAAATATTTCTATGCCAAAAAAACATCAGTATGAATAAAAAGGCAACTGGTTCTTGTTCTTGGTGTCAGGGAGTAACGGGAAACAGCAGGGCTTGAGGTAAACTAGAGAGTACATGCCCTGTGTAAAGGAAAACTATTCCTCAGTAACAATTTATTAATATCATCTGAGAAAGCAGGCCAAATGTTGCCATATCTTCTGACTTTTGAAGAGCAGCTGAAATGCTGAGATTTGTATGAAATCCTCCCCACTTTAAATGGTGGTCAAATTTTTCTAAAATATTATGTGAGTCAATGAAAACATATCTAAGGGCCTCTTGAAAGCCATGGTTATTAATTTGCAATCTCCCTAAGTAGCAAGGAGGGCATAGAAGCCAGATTAGACGGCTGTGACTTCCCAGAGTACAGGAACCATATTTTATTGAGATCTGCATGCTCAGTGCCAAGAGTCCTCATTGGCACAGATACCAGTGAAATGATCCTTCCCTTATTCCCTTACTACCTAGCTGGGGGACAGACCCATGAGCATACGGTTGTAATACAGTGTGACAAATACAATGACAGAGATGTGTCCAAGATATTATGAGAGCACAAAGGTAAGTCAGCTAATTAAGGGAGCCCACATCCAATAAGGCTTCTTGGAGGAGGTGACGTGACATTGCCAAGCAGTAACTTTAAAAATACCAGGGCGGCCAAAATTTTTACTTCAACATTTGCCTTAACTCTCATTTAAAGTGGTGAAAGCAAATATTGAAATTTAAAGAAACACAATAATTTCTGTACCTCGTGGAAAACAAATACTTAATATCTCCACTTAGGAATTAAAATGTTTTGGGAAGCAGAAAATGATTGTTTGCCAAACAATGAAATATTCTATTTCCTTATAAAATAACTGTGTCATCTGACAGGAAAAATGATTTCCAAATAACTAGAGTACCTGCTAAACAACATTAAAGGGTATTGGCATTATATTTATTTTCTTATTTGCTTTTCAGACTTGGAAAATTTGGTGGGGCTTTATTTGATCATCTCATAAAACTGCCTTTTCTTTAGTAAGAAATATAGGTTTTATCTTCAGGAGATAATAGAGAACTTTAAATGTGTATTTCAGCAGTGAAATAATTAAATATTTTAGAAATCCTCTTGAAAATTATTCAGATGTATGGATGCATTTGAAGATCCTCAAGGTATTTTTGAGATCTGAAATTCTATTTTCTTTTTCTTTTCCATGAAAAAGAAAAATGTATTTCATAAAAATAATATATCTTCTTCATGAAAAAGGCAGAGATATATTCCATTAGAAAGAAACATGAATATGTAATCACAAACTTGTTAAATTAGTTTAATTAGCATTCTGTTAAACACTAATATGACAACATGGAGGGTCTGACATGGAAGGATCACGCTGTTTTGAGTCAATCACGATGGCATGTTACTTTTAACTCTGTTTATTTTTCTTTTGAGAGAAGATAAAAGATGTAAGAGAGTAATGTTTTAGAAGGGAATATTTACCCTGATGGAGAGAAACAATCTCCAGGACTTGGGAAACTGCCCAATATGCCTTGTCCTACACACAGTTCTGGTTCCAAGAGCTGCTTCCCCATGGCATAAAAATGTTAGTCATTCTGCCTTTGGCTAATTAATAATTTATAATAACCCAGATGGGACAGGGTCAAAATTTGTTTTTAAAGAAGGTGAAAGAATTTTAAAGCAGCTTAAAATTAGAAATGAGTCTGTGGATGAGATGTTTAAGATGATAAAGAACAGGCTGTTCTCAAATACTAGAAGTATGGGCTCAAATAAACAGATGAACACTGTAAATTGTTGTGGGGAAGCTGAGGTTCCTATGGCCAGGATCCTCACCGAACTTAAACTACCTGATGATGTAACTGGCCTGTTGCTAGCCTACTGCTTCCACACCTTTAGGCAGTAAGCTATTATTGGAGAGCTCGGCCCAGTGCTCTGGGAGGAGGCAGAGATGCTAGTGCTCGACCTACCGCCAGGAGAACAAGCCGGGTAATAAACCCTTCCACCCCAAACAACGTTTTGCTGTCAATTTCTTTGGTCACATTGAATCCATAGCAAACTTGCCTGAGGCTGAAACCCATTGGCAAGACAATTGGCATAGTCGGCAAGTTTCATTGTTGACCAATGAAAAAGACAGGCTGCCCTTATGGGAGGGGTACTTCAGCAGGCTGCCCCCGTGAATGGGGAGACAGTGGATTGTCCCCCAGTGGGTATGTGGTCTGAGGTGGCTTGCCCCCTAGAGGGCTGGGCCCCACTCCAGGACTGGAAGCAAGTGGAGGTGACACCTGAGGCAGTAGGGGTGGCCCTTGGTATAGTAAGTAAATACTTTGAGAAGCAGAGTGCCCATGAGGCAGCGGGGACAGTGGGTTGGCTGCTTCTCACAGTATGAAAAAGGTCTACAGAAGAGACCCAAGAAACAGCAGCACAAGACTGCGAGCTGCAAACTTCTGTGGATTCCTTGAAAAGGGAAATGGCATTGATGCGAGCGAAGATGGCACGAGAACACCGGCAACAAGGTGCCATTGGAGAGGTAAAGAATTCTTTACAGAATGAGATGGCAGTGCTGCCAGGTGTTCTGAAGGCCATCAAGGAAAAAGACAAACTCCTGAGGGAAGCACAGGTGGAGGTGGCATGAGAACGTCAGCTGCGAAGCATTGATGTGAAGGTAAGAGACCTTCTGAAGACTGAGGAAGCATTGCTGCGAGGCACAATAGAAAACGTAAAGGTTGTAGCAGAGGAGGCACTTGAGGGAGGGGAGAGAAAGGTGCCATCAGCCCCAGAAATGGAGGAGCTGGGGAAGCATGAAGGGGTGGTGCCAGAGGCACTGGAGCCTCCTGCATTGAAAGCACGGCCAGTGGTGGTAAAGACAATAAAGACCCAGCAGCTGAAGGTTCCCCAAGGAGAGGAGCAACCCCCTCCCCAGGTCGTGGAGCACTGTATGGTCCGCCCCTATACTCAGGCTGAGCTGGTGGATTTGGGCTCCCGGTTTAGGCAGAAGCCCTCGGAGTCAATATCAGCTTGGCTCCTGAGTCTGTGGGACTTAGGGGTGGATGGAATTGTTCTGTTGGGATCAGAGATGGGAAAGCTGTCTTCCCTGACAGTGAGTGCAGCCTGCCTTGAGGCAGCGATTACAAAATGCACATCAGACCCCGGGGAGTCACTCCCTCCTCGATTGGCTTATGGCTGCACTTTGTCTGTGTGGCTCACTCTGGGTGATCTACTATCCTCTCCTGTTAGATGGCAGACGTATGCTGAACTCCAACAGGTGTTACGAGAGCTAGGCCTAAGAAATACCATCTATAGTCCAGAGAATTATGGCCCAGATTAAGAGATTTTCACTACCAGGATGAGAAATATTGTACTTCAAATGGCTCCTACATTCCTCTTTGGGTCTCTAGTGGCAATTCTTTCCCCTCACTTAGGGCATCCCATAAGCGAGGTGACACGTACAGTAGCAGACTTAGGAGAGGCTGAAGTAATGAGAATCCAGAAAGAAATAAGACCTGTTACTCACAAGAAGAATTTACAGGGCCCCACGAAGGTTACAAGGACCCAGATGTGGACTGCTTTAATATGGGCAGGAGCAGAAGGAAGGAAATTAGACAGGAAGCCAAATAGGATCTTACTAGAGCTATGGCAACAGCTGAAACAAGAGCAGCAGTTCCAGCCAATAAGACCAAAGAGGCAAAGGTCAGAGACAGAGCCACAAGTCTGGTTTGTGTGTCTGCAAGACTTCCTGCTGGAGAGCGAGCCAACCTCACTTGAGCCCACACGGGAAGGTGATTGGGGAACACGGTTTGACTGAGGGGAAGGTCAAGGTATCTGCCCTAAGGGACCAGGGGGGAACTGGAGGCCACATGTTGAAATAGCTATCCATTGGTCCCCAGTGAACATACAACGTGTCCTGGCTCTGGTGGACACTGGGGCTGAATGTTCACTGATTCATGGTAACCCTAAGCGGTTCCCCAGGACCCCCACTATCATAGATGGATACGGGGGTAAGGCTATCAGAGTGAAAAAAGCCCAAATCCCTTTGGGAACAGGGCGTTTACCCCCAAAAGAGTATACTGTGTATATATCTCCTATCCCTGAGTATATTTTGGGGATTGATATCCTGCAGGGTCTATGGTTGCAGACCATTGCAGGTGAGTTCAGGCTGAGAGTACGTGTGGTGAAGGCAGTTCTGAGGGGACATGCAAGGCACCTGCCCATAGCTTTGCCTGTGCCTTGGCGGGTGACTAATACCAAACAATACAAACTGCCTGGAGGGCATAAAGAGATTGGATAAACTCTCCAAGAGCTGGAAAAGGTGAGTATTATAAAGCCCACCCATAGTCTTTTCAGTTCCCCAGTGTGGCTAGTAAAAAAGCCAGATGGTTCCTGGCATATGACTGGATTACAGAGAACTGAATAAAGTCATACCCCCTATGCATGCTGCTGTCCCCTCTATTGCAGACCTGATGGATACCCTCAGCCATGAACTACGAACATACCATTATGTGGTAGATCTTGCTAATGCCTTCTTTTCCATTGACATTGAGCAGGAAAGTCAGGAACAGTTTGCCTTTACATGGGAAGAACGGCAATGGACTTTCACCATCCTCCCACAGGGATACCTCCATAGCCCCACCATCTGTCATGAACTTGTAGCCCAGGACTTGGCTACATGGGAGAAACTGCCAATGGTGCGGCTGTACCATTATATTGATGATGTCATGCTCACGTTCGATTCTCTTTCAGATCTAGAAGGTGCAGCACCTAGACTGCTGCAACATTTACAGGAGAAACAATGGGCTGTGAACCGCACCAAGGTCCAGGGACCTGGTTTGTCTGTCAAATTCTTGGGGGTCGTCTGGTCGGGTAAGACCAAAGTTATACCAGAAGCAGTTATAGATAAAGTCCAGGCCTTTCCTACCCCTACAACTGTAGCATTGCTACAGGAGTTTCTGGGTCTTCTAGGCTACTGGAGAATGTTTATCCCACACTTGGCACAAATTCTGAAGCCCTTTTACTGGTTGCTACAAAAGGGCATCAGGTGGGACTGGGATGAGACGTGTATCTGCCTTTACTACAGCAAAACGGGCAGTCAAGGCCATGCAGGCCTTGAGTGTGATAGACCCATCAAGACCCTGTGAGCTTGGCTTTCATGTCACTGAAGATGGTTATGGCTGGGGTCTCTGGCAGTGGCTTGAACGAACTCGCCAACCAGTTGGATTCTGGTCACAACTCTGGAAAGGGGCAGAGGTATGATACACTTTGATAGAAAAAAAACTGGGTGATGTGTATCACGCCTTGTTGGCTACAGAACCCATCACTGGAATGGCCCCGATAAAGGTAATAACCACCTATCCCATCTTGGGGTGGGTACAAGATTGGACCCAAAAGCCAAGGAGTGGTGTGGCACAAACACCCACGCTAGCCAAGTGGGTTGCTTACCTACAGCAGCGTAGTGCCCTCTCTAGTAGCCCCTTGAGTGAGGAACTCCAATGCTTATTGGAGCCAGTGACATATACTAGTGAAAAGCAGGAAGAACTTGCTTTTGAACCATTAGTAGCAGAGAGTCCCTATCGGGAGGGAAGAGTCCCTATATCCGAAGATGCATGGTACACAGATGGCTCCAGCCGTGGGTAGCCCCCAAAATGGAGGGCCATAGCTGTCCATCCTAAGACTGAGACAATATGGATGGAAGATGGTGAGGGGAAGAGCAGCCAGTGGGCAGAGTTGCGGGCCGTGTGGCTTGTGATCAGCCAGGAGCCCTCCCCTATAGTTGTCTGCACTGACAGCTGGGCTGTCTATCAGGGCTTGACCCTGTAGCTACCAACCTGGTACCATGCCAACTGGCTGGTTGGTCACTGACCCCTTTGGGGGCAACAATTGTGGGAAGACTTATGGGCTTGTGGTCAGACTAAAATAATTACAGTATGCCATGTGACAGGTCATTTGCCACTGGCATCCCCCGGAAATGATGAAGCAGATAAATTGGCCCAGACATATTGGTTAGAAGGAAAGCCTGCCTCTGATGTAGCCCAATGGCTACATCAGCGTTTGTTGCATGCGGGAGAAAAGACAATGTGGGCTGTACCCCATTGGTGGGGCTTGCCTTTGACCTTCGAAGAAGTTAGTAGAGCCCAGCAGTAGTGTGCCATGTGCTCCAAAATGACTTACACCAAGTTCCACAGCAACATGGGACAATAGCTAAGGGGCCTATACCCCTCGTCAGGTGGCAGATAAACTATATTGGGCCTCTACCTGTGTCAGAAGGATATCGGTATTCAATGACTTGTGTGGATACAGCTACTGGACTTCTGGTTGCTTTTCCTACCTGTTGTGCAGAACTGCAGATGACCAAGAGGCCTGAAATGTCTCTTTGCTGCCTATGGCCGACCACAGGTAATTGAGAATGATCAGGGCACCCATTTTACTGGACATACACTGCAAGAATGGGTGCAATAGCTGGTAATCAAATGGAAGTTTCATGTGCCATACAATCCTACTGCAGCAGGCATGATAGAGAGGCACAATGGCTTGTTAAAATTTGGACTAAAGTCAGATACCAATAGTCTGCGGGGATGGTCAGTCTGCTTATGGACCGTGCTATGGTGTTTGAACAAGAGATCCCGAAAGGGAGCCCTGAGCCCCAGAGACATGTTAACACATATGGCTGCCTCCCCTATACAACTGCAAGTACAAACCAAGGAAGAATCACTGAAGCTGAGGTTCGGCCACCAGAATAACATCTTGCTGCCAGCACCAACTGCACTGAATCCCGGAGACTCCATTGAGTGGACATGGCCTTGGACCTTTCAACACATGGACCAATGATGGCTGGCTCTCCTGGCACCTTGGGGACAAGGCTTGGAAGCTGGCCTCTGTGTAGTCCTGGAATAACAGCAGAGTGGCTGCCAAAGGTCACAGTAGTATATCCTGAACGGCCAGAAGGTAGGAGCATCTAACTGGAGAGTTTTGTTTTATCATTATGGCCAGTGTATGCACCTCCAGTAGCACTATATATAGACCCTTCAGTAACCCCCAAGGGGAAAGGAGTAAAAGTATGGTATACCAGACCTGGAAGGGACCCCCTTCCTGCTACAGTCCTATCAGAGGACCACTCTCTTGCATGCATCCTACCTGATAGACAAGATTTGCCTATGTTGGTGGCATTAAAACATGTGTCTTTATCACCCCTAAAGTCTTTGTGGATTGGGAACTTTGTCTGACTTGAGGATTATTATAATTTTTGTTATTAGGAACCTCCTTTGGCTTGAGGATTATTATAATTTTTGTTACCTGTATCAAAATCTTGCTGTATCGTAATTTTTATTATCTCTAAGTTGTTGTTATCCTCTGTTGCTATTGTGGAATCTGGTTACAGTGCTCCAGCTTTCTCGCACAGGGACCATTGCGGAAGATTGAGAGCATGTAGATTGCAAGGCGAGAATCTTGGAGGGGTGGACTGTGGGGAAGTTGGGGTTCCTGTGGCCAGGATCCTCACTGAACCTAAACCACCTGATGATGTGACTGGCCTGTTGCTAGGCTACCACTTCCACACCTTTAGGCAATAAGCTATTATTGTGCTATATAGAGAGCTCGGCCCAGTGCTCTGGGCGGAGGCAGAGACACTAGTGCGTGACCTACCTCCAGGAGAACAAACCAGGTAATAAACCCTTTCACCCCCAAAGAACGTTTTGCTGTCAATTTCTTTGGTCACATTGAATCCATAGCGAACTTGCCTGGGACTGAAACCTATTGGCAAGACAATTGTTCACACCTATTCTAAATCCTTGGAAGCAATCTGATTTTATTCAGTGGCATTCTAGTTTCATCACCATAAACTATCTTCATTTGAAAATACTTTGCTTAAAATGTCACTAGTAAGTAATAAAATTACTTTTCTTAAAGCACTCTAGAATTCCCACTGTTCTTTCCAGAAACAATCCTAAATCACTGTTTTTCAAAATAATATCTGTAAATTATTTTGAATAGTCCTATTTATGGTTTTATTAGATTTTGTTTCTTTCTAAATGTGTAATTTTAAGGTTTTAAATTTTTACTTATGTATTTCAAAATAACGTATCTTGGGTCTGGCCCAGCAGCCCCTTGACAGAGCACTCCACCTCTACAGGTGGAAAGAGTGTGGAGATGGAGACAGACCTGACTCTCGGCCTACCAACAGACCTGGTGACAGACACTGAGTGCTATCAATCTAACAAGCAAGTCAGGATAGCCAGAATAGTATGGTATAAGAAAAATGGAGGTTTGGGGTTTCAGGACCGTGTCCTGGGAACTGTGTAGGACTAAGAAGGAGCCAAGCTATGCTCGATAGTCAGAAGCCCAGAAATTCAACCTCAGTGAAGTTAGTCAGTAGACCCTGGTATACAAATTCTTAGCATGGGTGTTGGGAAAAACAAAGTAAGACCCAATGCAAAATAGCAAGAAGGCAGTTAACTAAGATAAAAAAGACTAAGGTCAGAAAATCGAGAGTTACAGGGTTCTGATGCAAGTGTAGTGCGCTCCTGTCCACAGTGCCAAGCCTCCATTCTCTTTTTTTCCTACCAGAGGTCTCCTTTGAGAAATGAGCCAGATGGTGAGCATTGAATTGACCCCGCCCAGCTCCTGGGTGACCCCAAGGAGCTTAGGCCAAGGAGCATACTGTCCATGACCAAAGCTGAATCAAGCACAGTGAACCTTAGGCCTTTCTCTAAGACTGCTAACAGGCAGATGCTCCGTTCTCTCTGGCACTACTGCAGCCAGTTCTAGCATTATGAAGGGAGCCATAGTGAGGGAAAGTCTGACACAAGGAGATGGGAGAACTGGACCGAGGCAGGTGTGGGTAAAGTGAAGGTCTCTGTGGCCAGGATTCTCACCTGGCCCTGGTTGACTAGCTCACTGCACACCTGTGGGCAATACATGGCTGTTGACTCTATATAAACAGCCCTGCCCAGTCCTCTGGGCAACACGGTGGCACAGTTGCAAGGCTGTAGGAGAGCAGAGAAGAGGCTGGAGTGGTGGCAGCGCCAAGGACAGAGGCCCAGAGGCAGAGACTGGCTTGCTGCATGCAGACTCGCTCTGAGTAAATGGGATTTTAGTGATTGGCCTGCCACCATGGAAATAGAGTTGGGTATAACCCTTTCACCGCAAGTACTACTGTCATTTCTTTGGTCACTGAATCCATATTGAACCTGCCTGGGCCTGAAACCCATTGGCTGGACTTGGTGATGTTGACAGTGTTCATTGGTGACCAAGGAAAAAGAACAGGCTGCCCTCATGGGAGGAGTGTTTCAGCAGGCTGCACCTATGGATGGGGAGACATTTGAGTGTCCCCTGTGGACCTGTGGTGCTGGGAAGGGGTGGAGGACTGGGGGCCACCCCAAGAGAAAGCCGACGGAAATGGCATTGCCACGAAGTGCCGTGGCCCGAGAGGGAGCAGAGGCCTGAGAAGGAGCAGCACGCAGGCTGCCAGGTGCCAGATGCAGCTGAGGTGAGGGATGTAGCGGAGCCGTCAGCCCCAGAAACGGAGAAGCGGAGGTTTGGTGAACAGGTGAGGGTGGAGGCTCCGGCACCGGCCCCTCCTCCGTTGAGACCCCACCTGGCTGAAAGCTGGTGGAAAGCCAGAGGACCCGGCAACCACGGGTTCTTTCAGGAGAGGTGCAGCTCCCTCCTCAGGCTGTGGAACTCCATGCTCTGCTTCTGTCCTCAGACTCAAGCACAAAAGGAAATACGGTCTGTTTCTCGAAGGGAGAATTTAAAGGGCCCTGTGAAGGTCACAAGGACCCAGATATGGGTTGGTTTGAAAAGGCAGGAGCAGACAGAAAGAAATTGAATGACTGGAGCTGTGGCAGCGATTGGGACCTGAATTGCGATTCCAGCAGCTGAGGACTAAGCAGAAGGCAGAGATAAAGCAACAAGATTGGCCTGTGCTCTGCAAGACTTTCTGCTGGAGAGGCAGGAGAAGGTGGGTATTGTAAGGCCCACCCATGGTTCTTTTGGTTAACTCATTTGCGTAGAACTGGTTTGACTACAGCCAGGATGACCACTTGGTGGCAATGGATCTCCTCAGGCTTGAGGGTTAGTATAATTTGTTGTAATTTTTGTTATTTCTATGTTGTGTTATGTTATTATGGAATTTGGTTACAATGTTCCAGCTTTCTCACACGGAAAATTGTAGAGGATTGAGGGCACGTAGATTGGGAGGCAGGATATCCTGGAGGGGTGGAGTGGGGATAAAGTGAAGGTTTTTGTGGCCAGGATTCTCACCTGGCCCTGGCTGGCTAGCTCACTACACAGGTGTGGGCAATACGTCATTATTGACTCTATGTAAAGAGCCCTGCCCAGTGTTCTGGGTGACACAGTGGCACAGCTGAAAGGCGGCAGGAGAGCAGAGCAGAGGCTGGAGTGGTGACAGTGCTGAGGACAGAGACTGGGACGGCTGTGTGTGCAGAGGGGCCCAGAAGCAGAGACCAGCTTGCTGTGTGCAGACTCGCTCTGGGTGAATGGGATTCTAGTGATTGACCTGCGACCATGGGAATAAAGTTGGGTATAACCCTTTCACCCCAAGAACATTCTACTGTCATTTCCTTGGTCACACCGAATTCATAGTGAACTAGCCTGGGGCTGAAACCCATTGGCAAGACAGCAGGGACATGAAGACAAAGCCCTAAGGATACAGTAAACCTGGGATCTCATGATGTCCAAGGACAGCACCAACCCTTGACCTGCTAGCTGCTTGGGCCAATGCATTCTTTTTTTGTTGCAGTCATTTGGATTGGGTTTTCTGTCCCCTGTGATTGAAAGCACCTGATACATTGGAGGCTGACCAGGTCTAATGAAATCCAGTTGTTAGACTATAATTTGCTGACATCACCAAGTCTCAGGAATGAGACCAAGTCTTGTAACATGAGGTTATAGGTGACCTGATGTTGAATCCCAAAGTACTGGGCAAGAACCGTTTAATTTTCTTTTGTTGAAGTGAGGAATTTAAGGTGAAAGCTGAACCTGCAGACCTTGGATCGGAAGAAGATGAGCTGTAAAACAGGCTGGGCCTGGGCCCATTTCCAGCACTGATGAATTTGACTTTTTTCTTGGACTTGGGGACAAAATTTTTGAGTGGAACCTAAGCTCTAATTTTCAATGTAGGACAAAGGAAAACATAAATGCACATAAATATATTAATTAACTAAATGTTTAAAAACAATTCCTTTATAGCCAGTATCTATACCAGTAAGAGAGGTGAGTCTTTGTAATTATTCTATTTTAATTGGCACCAAGAATGCACAAGAAAATAATATGTTAACAATTAAAATTAGAGGTTAAATTTCTCTGCTATACTCTCCCAGAGAGATTATACCTTATATATTATATAACACATATTATATTTAATACACTGTAATGTATTATTATATTCCCAGTATCTTGTACAATTATGGTTTGGCAGACTGAATAGATAACCTGACTGTCTTCCTATGAGTTCCCCTTCAAAGCTGATTTTGAGATAAGGACTTGGGTAGAAGTATTTTATTTGGGATGTGTGACCTCAGGCAGTTAAACAAGGGAGTAGGAAAGTGAGACAGGGAAAGGAAAAGAACCAATAAAAGGCATGTTAATAAGCCTACTACCATTACAGGCAACAAGAATTCAGTCCTACTGGGGACATTCTAAGAAACCATATGGAATGTGTTTCACAGTTGTCCTCTGAAAGAGTGGTAAAGTTAGGACTCCACCTCCCCCATTCCATTCTCTACTAGGTGGAGGTTGACTGCATCTCTAGAGGTTAACTCTCCACACTTCCTTGTGTTGTGCCTGTCTGCAGAGGTAAAAGATGGAGAAAGCCCTCAGGTAGAGGAACAGGCAGAGCCAGGAACTTGGGATGGGGAGCTGCCAATCAAATAGAAAAAAACAGAAACCACCTATCACAGCTGCAGGTGAACTCAGAGGCCAAGAGGCTATGGGGTAGATACCAACAGCACTTGCCACATTGGAAATCAGGACATTTGTTTTTATCTGGCCAATATGTCCTACTCATTTCTTCAGGTCACAGCATCTCCCCTTCATTCAGTGGACTGCTACACCTCCACTCCATTTCTGGGGACCTGTCAGTCAAAACCTGCTGAATGCCATCTTTGTGCCCAAGATGTGGACACAGAGGAAGAGAAGATCTCTCTCTCTCTCCTCTGAGTTCACTGACTTGAATGATATAAACGTGGAGTTGTCTGTAGTCATGCCTCTTCCCCTGCTGCCAGAAGGAAGTCATCTGTAGTAAGAGAGAATGAAGCCAATAGAGAAGCAATACCAAGGAATGGACAGAACCATAGAGGCAAGGCTGAGCTCGTAGATGAAGTCATTCCTGAAGGCTGATATATATATGATTATATGTATTTATGTCACATATGCATGTAATATATCATGCATACATATATAAACATATATGTATGTATGTATTTGGGCTATATATATTTATTCTTAAATATGGCAAATAGTTGATTGACATAGAATAACCATTAGATTCTAGAGGCTGAGATTCCTGAAGTGAATTACATGTACCTCATCTACACTAATGGAAAAGTAAGAGCTGGGAAGAAAATAATTACCATCTGCACTCTAGGAACAGAAGAAAAATGACATGAATCTTGAGTTCTACAGAAGAGCAAATCTCTTTAGAAGATGCTGACCCTGCTGAACCTAGCACATATAAAGCTGGTTTTTTACACAGATTCTGTATAGGACATCAAAGCCCTCTAGGATTGTGGCAGGAAGAGTCCATCAAGAAAACCTTTGTATCACCCATATATTCTTGGTTTTGGGTGTTCTAAAGATTTTTTGAAAGTTGTTTACTATGTATTTATTACCTCAATTAGGAAGTCATACTTTACAATCACATCTTAAAATGAATACTACTGTTTTTTTCCTCTTTTTGCTTCACTAACTAGAAGAATTTAAGAAGTAAACAGCTTGACAAATCATTACCTACCTTCTAAGGCTTTATTATTATTATTATTATTATTTTAAATTTTTTATTAAGGTATTATTGATATACACTTTTGTGAAGGTTTCACATGAAAAAACAATGTGGTTACTACATTCACCCATATTATCAAGTCCCCCCAACCCATACCCCAATGCAGGCACTGTCCATCAGTGTAGTAAGATGCCACAGAGTCACTATTTGCCCTCTCTGTGCTACACTGTCTTCCCCATGATCCCCCCCACACCATGTGTACTAATCATAATACCCCTCAATCCCCTTCTCCCTCCCTCCCCACCTGCCCTCCCACACCCCTCCCCTTTGGTAACCACTGGTCCCTTATTGGAGTCTCTGAGTCTGCTGCTGTTTTGTTTCTTCAGTTTTGCTTCGTTGTTATTCTTCAAAAAAGAGGGAAATCATTTGGTACTTGTCTTTCTCTGCCTGACTTATTTCACTGAGCATAATACCCTCTAACTCCATCCATGTTGTTGCAAATGGTAAGATTTGTTTCTTATGGCTGAATACTATTCCATTGTGTATATGTACCACCTCTTCTTTATCCATTCATCTACTGATGGACACTTAGGTTGCTTCCATATCTTGGCTATTGTAAAAAGTGCTGCAATAAACATAGGGGTGCATATGTCTCTTTGAATCTGAGAAGATGTATTCTTTGGGTAAATTGCAAGGAGTGGGATTCCTGGGTCAAATGGTATTTCTATTTTTAGTTTTTTGTGGAACCTCCATATTGCTTTCTACAATGGTTGAACTAGCTTACATTCCTACCAGCAGTGTAGGAGGGTTCCCCTTTCTCCACATCCTCGCCTGCATTTGTTGTTCTTAGTCTTTTGGATGCTGGCCATCCTTACTGGTGTGAGGTGATATCTCACTGTGGTTTTAATTTGCATTTGCCTGATGACTAGTGATGTGGAGCATCTTTTCATGTGCCTGTTGGCCATCTGAATTTCTTCTTTGGAGAACTGTCTCTTCATATCTTCTGCCCATTTTTTAATTGGGTTATTTGTTTTTTGGGTTTTGAGGCATATAAGTTCTTTATATATTTTGGATGTTAACCCCTTGTGGGATATGTCATTTGCAAATATATTCTCCCATACTGTAGGATGCCTCTTTGTTCTGTTGATGGTGTCTTTTGCCATACAGAAACTTTTTAGTTTGATGTAGTCCCATGAGTTCATTTTTGTTTTTGTTTCCCTTGCTCGAGGAGATGTGTTCAGGAAGAAGTTGTTCATGCTTATATTCAGGAGATTTTTGCCTATGTTGTCTTCTAAGAGTTTTATGATTTTATGACATACATTCAGGTCCTTGGTCCACTTTGAGTTTACTTTTGTGTATGGGGTTAAACAATAGTCTAGTTTCATTCTCTTACATGTAGCTGTCCAATTTTGCCAACACCAGCTGTTGAAGAGGCTGTCATTTCCCCACTGTATGTCCATGGCTCCTTTATCATATATTAATTGACCACATATGTTTGGGTTTATATCAGGGCTCTCTAGTCTTGTCCATTGTTCTAGGGGTCTGTTCTTGTGCCAGTACCAAATAGGCTTGATTACTGTGGCTTTGTAGTAGAGCTTGAAGTCAGGGAGCATAATTCCCCCTGCTTTATTCTTCCTTCTCAGGATTGCTTTGGCTATTTGGGATCTTTTGTCATTCGATATGAATTTTAGAATGATTTTCTCTAGTTTGTTGAAGAATGCTGTTGGTATTTTGATAGGAATTGCATTGAACCTATAGATTGCTTTAGGCAGGATGGCCATTTTGACAATATTAATTCTTCCTATCCATGAGCACAGGATGTGTTTCCATTTATTGGTATCTTCTTTAATTTCTCTTGTGTCTTGTAGTTTTCAGAGTATAGGTCTTTCACTTCCTTGGTTAAGTTTATTCCTAGGTATTTTATTCTTTTTGATGCAACTGTGAATGGAATTGTTTTCCTGATTTCTCTTTCTGCTAGTTCATTTTTAGTGTATAGGAATGCCACAGATTTAGGTGTATTAATTTGTATCCCGCAACTTTGCTGAATTCAGATATTAGATCTAGGAGTTTTGGAGTGGATTCTTTAGGGTTTTTTATGTACAATATCATGTCACCTGCAAACAGGGACAGTTTTACTTCTTCCTTGCCAATCTGGATGCCTTTTATTTCTTTGTGTTGTCTGATTGCCATGGCTAGGACCTCCAGTACTCTGCAGAATAGAAGTGGGGAGAGTGGGCATCCTTATCTTGTTCCTGATCTTAAAGGAAAAACTTTCAGCTTCTCACTGTTAAATATAATGTTGGCTTGGGGTTTGTCATATATGACCTTTATTATGTTGAGGTACTTGCGCTCTATACCCATTTTGTTAAGAGTTTTTATTATGAATTGATGTTGACTTTTGTCAAGTGCTTTTTCAGCATCTGTGGAGATGATCATGTGGTTTTTGTCCTTCTTTTTGTTGATGTGGTGGATGATGTTGATGGATTTTCGAATGTTGTACCATCCTTGCGTCCCTGGAATAAATCCTACTTAACCATGATGGATGATCATTTTGATGTATTTTTGAATTTGGTTTGCTAATATTTTGTTGAGTATTTTTGCATCTATGTTCATCAGGGATATTGGTCTGTAGTTTTCTTTTTTTGTGGTGTCTTTGCCTGGTTTTGGTATTAGAGTCATAATGTCCTCATAGAATGAGTTTGGAAGAATTCCCTCTTCTTCTACTCCTTGGAAAACTTTAATGAGGATGGGTATTAGGTCTTCACTAAATGTTTGATAAATTTCAGCGGTGAAGCCATCTGTTGCAGGCGTTTCGTTCTTAGGTAGGTTTTTGATACCAGTTCAATTTCGTTGCTGGTAATTGGTCTCTTCAGATTTTCTGTTTCTTTCTGGGTCAGCCTTGGAAGGTTGTATTTTTCTAGAAAGTTGTCCATTTCTTGTGGGTTATCCAGTTTGTTAGCATATAACTTTTCATAGTATTCTCTAATAATTCTTTGTATTTCTGTGGTGTCCGTAGGGATTTTTTCTTTCTCATTTCTGATTCTGTTTATGTGAGTAGACTCTCTTTTTTTCTTGATAAGTCTGGCTAGGCGTTTATCTATTTTGTTTATTTTCTCGATGAACCAGCTCTTGCTTTTATTGATTCTTTCTATTGTGTTATTCTTCTCGATTTTATTTGTTTCTGCGTTAATCTTTATTATGTCCCTCTTTCTACTGACTTTGGGCCTCGTTTGTTCTTCTTTTTCTGGTTTTGTAAATTGTGAGTTTAGGCTGCTCATATGGGATTGTTCTTCTTTCCTGAGGTAGGCCTGTATTGCAATACACTTTCCTCTTAGCACGGCCTTTACTGCGTCCCACAGATTTTGCGGTGTTGAATTATTGTTGTCATTTGTCTGCATATATTGCTTGATCTCTGTTTTTATTTGGTCATTGATCCTTTTGTTATTTAGGAGCATGTGAAGCCTCCATGTGTTTGTGGGATTTTTCATTTTCTTTGCGTAATTTATTTCTTGTTTCATACCTGTGTGGTCTGAGAAACTGGTTGGTACAATTTCAATCTTTTTGAATTTACCGAGGCTCTTTTTGTGGCCTAGTATATGATCTATTCTTAAAAATGTTCCATGTGCACTTGAGAAGAATGTGTAGTCTTCTGCTTTTGGGTGTAGATGTCTCTTAGGTCCATCTTTTCTAATGTGTTGTTCAGTGCCTCTCTCTTCTTACTTATTTTCTTTCTGGTTTATCTGTCCTTCAGAGTGAATGGAAAGTTGAAGTCTCCTAGAATGAATGTGTTGCATTCTGTTTCCCCTTTTAATTCTGTTAGTATTTGTTTCACATATGTAGGTGCTGCTGTGTTGGACACATAGATATTTATAATGGTTATATTTTCTTATTGGATTGACCCCTTTATCATTATGTAATGTCCTTCTTTGTCTCTTGTGACTTTCTTTGTTTTGAAGTCTATTTTGTCTGATACAAGTGCTGTAACTCCTGCTTTTTTCTCCCTATTAGTTGCATGAAATATCTTTTTCCATCCCTTCACTTTTAGTCTGTGTATGTTTTTGGGTTTAAAGTGAGTCTCTTGTAAGCAGCATGTAGATGGGTCCTGCTTTTTTATCCATTCAGTGACTCTATGTCTTTTGATTGGTGCATTCAGTCCATTTACATTTAGGGTGATTATGGATAGGTATGTATTTACTGCCATTGCAGGCTTTAGATTCATGGTTTCCAAAGGTTCAAGGTTAACTTCCTTACTATCTAAGAGTCTAACTTAACTCACTTAATATGCTATTACAAACACAATCTAAAGATTCACTTTTTTTTTCTCCTCCTTTTCCTTCCTCCTTCATTCTTTATATATTAGGTATCATATTCTGTACTCTTTTCTATCCCTTGATTGACTTTGGGCATAGTTAATTTAATTTTTCATTTGCTTAGTAATTAGCTGTTCTACTTTCTTTACTGTGGTTTTATTAACTCTGGTGACAGCTATTAAACCTTAGGAACACTTCCATCTATAGCAGTCCCTCCAAAATACACTGTAGAGATGGTCTGTGGGAGGTAAATTCTCTCAGCTTTTGCTTATCTGAAAATTGTTTAATCCCTCCTTCAAATTTAAATGATAGTTTTGCCGGATAAAGTAATCTTGGTTAGAGGCTCTTCTGCTTCATTGCATTAAATACATCATGCCCCTCCCTTCTGGCCTGTAAGGTTTCTGCTGAGAAGTCTGGTGATAGCCTGATGGGCTTTCCTTTGTATGTGATCTTATTTCTCTGGCTGCTTTTAATAGTCTGTCCTTATCCTTGATCTTTGCCATTTTAATTAATGTATGTCTTGGTGTTGTCTTCCTTGGGTCCCTTGTGTTGGGAGATCTGTGCACCTCCATGGCCTGAGAGACTATCTCCTTCCTCACACTGGGGAAGTTTTCAGCCATTACCTCCTCAAAGACTTTCTGTCCCTTTTTCTCTCTCTTCTTCTTCTGGTACCCCTATAATACGAATATTGTTCCGTTTGGATTGGTCACACAGTTCTCTCAATATTCTTTCATTCCTAGAGATCCTTTTTTCTATCTGTGTCTCGGTTTCTTTGTATTCTTCTTCTCTAGTTTGTATTTCATTTATTGTCTCCTCCACCATATCTAATCTGCTTTTAATACCATCCATTGTGCTCGTCAATGATTGGATCTCCGACCGGAATTCATTCCTGAGTTCTTGAATATCTTTCCATACCTCCATGAGCATGTTAATGATTTTTATTTTGAACGCCCTTTCAGGAAGATTCATGAGGTCGATATCATTTAAATCTTTCTCAGAAGTTGTATTAATAATTTTACTCTGAATCAGGTTCCTTTGGCATTTCATATTTGTATATGGCGCCCTCTACCGACCAGAAGTTCTACTCTCTGAAGCTGTGCAGTCCTTGAAGCAATGTCAGGGTTCACAGGGCAGTGGTACTGGTGCCTGGGGGAAGGAAAGAGCTGTTTCCTGCTTCCCGGCTGCTATGCCTGTCTCCACTGCCTGAATAGTGGGCCGAGCACACAGGTATAAGCCTCTATGCTTTGCCTTTGTAGTTGTTGTAGACAGATCTTCCCTCTGGCTGACCTAATGCCAAGGTAGGGTTTGCTGTTTTGTGAGCCAGGTGGGACTGGCCGGGAGAAAGGCACAGTAGGTTGCCTATCATGGAGGGGGTCCTTGGAGCTGTGTAGCCAGCCGGGGAGCTGGAGCACCTGAAGATCTTTAAAGCTCCCAATCTGCTCCAAATACACCCAGACAATTTTGTCTGCCTGTCCTTTCTCCTGAGCAGCAAGCTCTGTGCAATCCTTGTCCCTTTAGCAACCCTCTTGCTAAGAGCTTCCTTGTCAGGAAGTCTCAGATTTCCCTCCTTTGTTTTGTCCCAGAGCAACTGGATATGGATCCCTGCTTTCCACAGTGGCTGGAATCTCAGTCTCTCCAGGAATTCTGCCTGTCTTAGCTTTCCAACCCTCTACTCATGAGAGTACCATGCAAGCACCAGGAAATGTAGGTTTGTGGTCCCAGAGCAGATCTCTGGAGTCAGGTATTCAGCAGTCCAAGGTCTCCACTCCCTCCTCACTCCATTTCTCTTCTTCCCGCCAGTGAGCTGGGGTTGGGGAAAGGCTTGGGTCCTGCCGAGCCACAGCTTTGGTATGTTACCCTGTTCTGTGAGGTCTGCTCTTTTCTCCAGGTGTATGCACTCTGGCACAGTCCTCTTTCCTGTTGCTCTTTCAGGAGTAGTTGTATTAATTACATTTTTGTATTATATGCGGTTTTAGGAGGAAGACTCTGTCTCACCTCTCATGCTGCCATCTTTTGGCTTTATTATTATTTTTTTCTGTTGTTAAAAAGAAAATCCTATACTCCTCCCAATCTTCTCCTATAACGTCCTGTTTATTTACTGCTTGATTTTCTATTTGACATTTTCACAACACTTAATCAAATAGAAAAAAACACCTTCAACTTATTTGCATTTATGTACACAATCCAAGATATTTCATGTAAAAATAGCAAATCAGTTTCTGAGAAAGCACACGAAATTGGCTTATGTGTGATTCTGATGAGAAACTGTGACATTTGATACAATTCTACAAACTTTTGAATAATTATGTTGGCCTGAGATTGTGCTAGACCCAAAATAATAGGCTGCATATCCAAGTCTCACATAAAGCATGGCCGATAATTTTTGTTATTCAAGAAGTAATGCTAAGAAATTACTATGAGATTCAGCCATCTTTCTTGCAGCTGAGTTCTGAGAAGGCAAATCTGGAACCACAAGATTTGACAACCTGATATTTCAGTTCTCTTGCCAGGGGAACATTGTTTCCAGGTAGACTGTGCCCCTTGTAGACTCTGCCCATCAATGGGTTGTCAAGGTAGGGGCATAAGAGGAATGTTTACTAGGAACAACTATGCCTGTGAGCTGGAGGAAGAGCACAAGTAATAGTGAAGAAGGAAGGGGAAGGTTATAGTGGAGCTAAGCATCATCAGATCTGGAGCTGATAGGGCAGTAAATAGGAAGTGAATTTTGAGATGATAGCAGAGAGGACTGGGAAAAAGTTAGACCAAGAGAGTGGTAACTGTGTAAACAGTAAGAGGATTGAAATTGCACTTTTCTGGGAAGCCAGCAAGAATGAATCTGATAGGTCAAAGCAACCATTCAGAACCAGACATTATTCACAACTTAAATAACTGAAAATTAAAACAATGAAGCCAGTCTATTGGTTACTTATAATGCGCCCAATAACTTGCTAGATTAAACTTTTTCCCAAAGTAGTTATATCACTTTATACTCCTATCTGCAGTATATGGGAATTCCATTGCTCCACATCCTCACCAACAGCTGGTATCATGTCTTTTTTATTTCGGGATCAACAATATTAGAAAAAAAAAGGTGGTGTGTATCTCATGGGAGGCAGGGTTGAGAACCAATTTTCTATAATCTAAGAGAATCATAGTTCATAGATAAGAATAGGAAGAGACATTTAGAATAATCATGTGGGAAAATTACTTAATCTCTTTGTTAAGTAATCCTCACTCGTAAGATTAGGATAATACTTCCTAAGGTGGTTGTGAGGATTTAAATGTGTTAAGACATGCCAAGAACACTGTGTTTGCGAAGCAATTATTGATATTATATGTTGGCCATAGATAAAGCCAGCCAATTAATGAGCAAACATTCCTGGGTATATTTTTGCATGGGTTGTGGTAGGCTTCCCCAAACGCCCCTGCATTCTGCATTTTAGCCAGATGCTCACTTTTTCATCAGGCAGGAAGATTATAAAAAGCATTTTTTAGTCGTTATCTGACAATGTCAGACAAAATACTTCACAAGGAAAAAAAATGATTGGATAGGAAGCAAGGGAAAATGAGGATACTTATGTTCGTCAAAATTTCCATT
Source organism: Smutsia gigantea (assembly GCA_032199065.1). NCBI lineage: Eukaryota > Metazoa > Chordata > Mammalia > Pholidota > Manidae > Smutsia > Smutsia gigantea. Next base: position 9,349 of record JAVSCE010013802.1, on the reverse strand, counting down.
GTTTTAAATATCTTCACAAAAATTTTGAACAGCCGAAGATACTAATTTTATCTCAGATTCAAACTACTGGCTTATGAAATATTATTCTTACTTTTTAAAGTCTAAGAAATAAAATGGAGGATGTAAAATTTAAAAATCACTTAAAATTGCACACACACATAAAATAATTTCTACCAATTTATAGTTTTAAATATATAATTTCATAAGTAAGGAGACATGGCAGATGCTGTGAGTGGAATTGGCATAGGCTGAGTTTTCGCTTTATGAAAACAAATTGTTTTTATGTCAAATCAACACAATGAAAAAATAAAACCTAAACTATAAATATTTATAATTAGAAGCAATAACTGCGTATCCACACCAAGTATGGGATTATATCAATTGTACTTTAAAAATTAAAAAATAGCATATTTTGCTTATGGTTATTCAACACTTAGGAACAAACAGATCAAGTTCATTTTATTCCTGAGGCAAGGCTGTGAATAAACCAACAATTTTTATTGTCCACTTACTGCATAACCAGAATGAACTACCTCTGTACATACAGCATTCAAATATTCACTCTGATTATTTAAATATTACTTTACAAATAATTTGAACAACATATAATATTGTAACAAAGATAAACATAACTTGAAGCTCTACCACTATTAAAGTTTTGGTGTTCTTATTTGAACATTTGATTAACTTTAAAAGTCTACATCTCTCGTTAGCATTGGCTTCTTGAGCTGCTCGGTTATATTCAGATACAGCACCTTAGACTGGCCGGTATAATGTGTTCATTTGTTGGTTGCTTCCCTCCATCCATTCCTCCCTTCCTTTTTTTCTAAAACTACTTCAGACTTCCCAGCCAGGTGGATCAGAGGTGCCTTGGATGTCTTAAGTTTTAGCCCAGATGGGTACTGACAAGCTAGGCCACTCAGGACCAGTAAAACTGTGTTCTGGGATGCCAACTATGGAAGTCGACTTGCTCTTTTCTGCTGCAAACATGTAAGCCGGAGACCTTGAAACTTGAAGGGGAACCCCTGCTGGGAACGGAGCAGGGAAATGTTGCTGATGAATGAGAGGCAGCAACTGCATTCTAGTCACATTGTTTTAATCACTGGATTAAACTTCTGAAACAAAACCTACTCTGGACTTTTCAGTTATATGAGCCAATAAATTCCCTGTATTGTTTAATCCAGTTTGAGTTGGATTTTTAGTTACTTGCAATTGACAAATATACCGAGCTAGAGGTGGTTCCATTTCTTTTCATGACCTCAGCTCCATGAAGTGGTTGGAAGGATTAGGAGAGTGTCTGTCTGGTGTGCAGTCTCAGTTCGCATGGAGCCACTACTTCTAAAATGCAGAATGTAATAGGAATAGACCATTGGGCTTGGTGTTAGAGGAAGTAAGTTTTAACCTTGCTTCTGACAACATTTTGGTTAAGTGAATTATGTTAATTCACTTAATCTTAGTTTCTCTACCTATAAAATGAGGAAGTAGCACCCGGTGTGTTTCTTTACCTATCTGTCTATCAAAGGAGAACCCTTTTCTGGGAGATTTTATGTGGAACCCCAACAAATAAAATACATACAGTTGTGAGTTGCAATAATTGTTTTTCTCATTCTTGTATCCTCAGGACTACCAAACATCTGGCAAAATGTATGTATTCAGCAAATAGTGGATAAATGAACAAAAGCAGAGGTCCTGTATTGAAGGGATGCCATGGAGTCTGAACCCCCACTTCATAGCTTTCCCTCAGTCCCCTGAGCTTCCTTTGAGATCCCACCAAGGAACTCCAGGGCTTGGCAGAGCAGTCTGAAAGCAATGACTAAGTGATCTGCAAGGATCTTCCAGCTCTAATATTGTGTAGTTCACCATTCTCGGCTGCACCAGTAGGGGAGTGTGTGCTGATTGTGTTACCAGAATTGCATTATAAGACTTTCAAATGACTGTTTCTACCCTAGTGAGATTTTTTTCTGTCACATTACTCAATTAATTATTCTTAATCATGCACCATTTCAATTAATCACCATGATCAAGTGTCACTTTTGAAAGAGCCTGCCATGCCCAGGCCTTGTCCTGGGGCCTGGTGGTAGAGCAGCGAACAAGATGGAATGGCAGATAGAGTTATTCTCTTGGAGCTTTGTTGGTTGTACACTAGAATCTTACAGGGAGCTTTCAAATTCTTGATGTCCCTGGATCTCACCCGCAGAGAATCCGATTTAATTGGTTCACACCATGGTTTTCAAATGGAGGTGGGAGTGGTTTGGTCCCCCAGGGGTAAAATGTCCATAGGCATTTCTGATTCTCCCAGCTGGGGAGAGCAGTGTCTCTGGCATCTAGCGGAGAGAGGCCAGGGATGCTGCTAAACAGTGCACAGCACAGTCCCCACAAGAAAGAATCGCCCAGGGCGAAGGGGCTGCCGGCTGGAGCTGAGAAACCTGGTCTAGGGCTCAGCTTATTGATTCCAATGTGCAGCTAAGGGCGCCGACCACCGTTCTAGAATCCCCCAGGAAAGCGTGTTATGGTATGTGAGGGATCTGTGGCAGGCTAGGTGGTTTGGAAAGAGCTTCCTATGTGATTCCCAACACCCTCCCCTCCCTCTAGCCAGGTTGAAGTTCATGTTTTAAATATTCACAAACTCCTTGTTATGTACAATATACCTGAAGGCTAAAAAGATGAACCCCAGGATATGTATGTTCTCTGTCCTCAGGAGAGTTGTAGTCTAGAAAAAAGGCACTTACAAACTATGTTATAACAAAGAGAGATGACTGGATTGCGGGAATTTCTGTTCTTTTTGCTTAATTGTATCTTCTAAAATTTCCAGTGAACTGTACTTAAGTAGTGAGATTACAAATATTACAAACAAAAATAATGTAAATATAAAACACCAACAGTACATGAATTACTGTTTTAAAATGCAAAGTACGAACTCATAATGGATGTTATTTGTTGGATGACAGCTAACTGAATAAACTAGTCCTTGTAAAAGCCTTATCTGGAATGCATTAACTTCTCCATGGATGAGCCTGTCAAACAGAGATTTGGCAACTATCCAGTAGCGATCCATATATATATTTTGGACTCAGTCATCAGGGGCTGATTTTATAAGCCTAAGCGTTGCCAAAGTGTGTGAAGTTAGTACACACTCTGTTGATATTGCCCTTTTCTTAGGGCTTTCAGGGGATAGTTTCACAGCAATGAGGAGATATTTGGGGGCTGAATTTTATTCTCCCTCCCACAATGCTTGTGGGTGTAGGAAAGGCTATGTGTGTGGGAAGAACAGCTTTGAGAGAGGAAAGGACTCTTAGTTTCAAGGCAGAAATGGTATCTAGTAGGAGGTAACTACACATTAGGTATTTGGAAAAGGAAATATTTGAGGTTTTGGGATAGTGGCAATAGATGTTTGGCAAGTGAAGCTTTTAAAACCAGCATTTCCGAGCCTGATCTAAGCCTTACCTGAAGATAGAAATAAGCCTATGTGACTGTGAAATTAAGAAACAAAACTAGCTTCTCTTCAGTCTCAAAGGATGGGAATCTCCATATTAGTTTAGGTGTTTTCTGGAGTTCTTTTTGTCAGAATCAATTCTGGTATCAAACTTACTTGAAAATAAATAAATAAATAAATGAGAAGGAAAGAAGAAGAGTGGGTCTGATGGGGAGAAAGAAACAAATTATTTTTAATGGTAAAATTCTCCTGAGTTGGTTGCCAACTCACAGAGGCAAGTCTTTGGGCCACATCTCCCCTACCGGGCCAAACATGGTGGCTTGGCCTCACAGGTCCTGACAACGGTTGGTTGGATGGAATAGCTTTGCTTTCTTTCCCTAACCCTATAACGAGAGATGAGTATGATGCAAACCTTTTTCATCTGTCTCTGATTATAAGAGGCAACTGCCACAAATGTTTTTCTACAAACCTTACCATTTAGATGCAGCAGTTCCACTGTGCAACCTCTGAAACCAAACTGGGAAAAAACTCTATATACTGATATTAGAAATCCACAATTACTTTAGTGTCAAGGACATTTCCCCGTTTTTTTTTTTTCCTTTCATCCGATGAAAAGTTTCCCTGCCTTAGCTCTAAGGGAGATTAAGCACATTCAGCCTAATTCTGCAACCTACCGACAAAAGCAATCTAAACGTGAGACACAGACACTCCGCTGGTTGAATTTCACAGTTGCCATTGGAAACAGAGACAAGTTTGGAAAACTGCAAAGTCAAGTCTGAGGCTCGGTATTATGCCTCGGAGGGAAGGCATTTCCTGGGACTGTTCTTTCTTTCCTTCCCTCTTTGCATGCATGCTGTATCCAGTCAGGCTCTGCAAATAGCTGAAGAAGGCCGCATCAAGGTGGGAAAACCACACACTTCAAAACGTCGAGAAAAGCTCTAAAAGTTACACAAACAGCAACCAAACAAAACCCAACCTTCCAGGAAGTCTGAGGTATGGTATTTTCTGAAGACAGATAAAACACAATTCACCTGACGTTGAAGAACACAATCGTTAAGGCTTTTGAAAATTCCTAATTCCATATATAATTATAGCTCTTCAGGCTAACAATTCGACCTTATATGTTATAGTCTTTGGCTGCAGGTTTTGTCTTTTACGTGTTGTGTATTATTTTCAGATACAGAGGAGCTGTTGTATTATTTCCAAAACAGGTTCCTTAATTGCTTTCATTCACTTTAGGCTAAACAATGAACGGTGTGTTTTCTTTCTAAAAATAGTTTTGCTGATTATTTTGAATGATAGGCTGGGTTTGCATGACTGCTACAAACACTATGCAAGTGGGAAAAAAACCGTGCTGGTATCAAGCGGGGGAACATTCAGATGCATAAAATGGTTTCTTTGAAATGAGAGCACTCTGCCATGTAAACAGCCAGTTTGACCAGTTTTTCTTTCCCTCACCTCTCCAGGCTCTCCTCTGGGTTATCTGCTTGGAAAGTCTTTGCACTTGACTGACAGGTATGGCAAACCCCAGCAGGACAGCTCTTCGTAACAGACACGAGCTGTGTGTTCACTGCCCTGTGAGCTCAAAGCACCCAAGCGTGACTCTAAGCAGCCTGGACAGTTTCCCTGAGCTCCCCACCTCCCAGCAGGCCCTACAGTAATGTGTGCTGTGGGTGAGGTGAGATTCTCCCAGGCCCTGGGTTCCTCTACTCTTCTTCTGGCCTGGGATGCTGAGGTCCCGGAATGCCTGATGGAGGGCCCACCCAAGGGACTGCTTAAATAGATTTTCTAATTTACACAGATCTTGAAATCATTAAAAATTCAGTTTCAACATTCATTGCTCAGTCTTGTACTATTAGCCTCCACCCAAGACCTCCCAGCTGGAACCACAGTGCTTCCTCATTATGGGATTAGCATTCACTGCTTCCATTCATTCATTATTTATTCACTCATCCAGATAACAATCCTCATCTTCATTGAAAATATATGTCTGTTGATGACTGCTGTAGACTAAATGGTTATGTCTCCCCAAAATTCACATTGAAACCTGATTCCCAGTGTGATGGTCTTTGGAAAGGGGGGGCCATCTGGGAGGTGATTAGGTCATGTGGGATTAGTGCTTTTATAAAAGTGACCCCAAAGAAATGTCTAGCGCCTTCCATTGTGTGTGGAGACAGTGAGAAGCTTTGACCCAGGAAGAGGGCTCTCAGAAGTTTGGACTTCTAACCTCCAGAACGATAAGAAATACATGTTTGTTGTTTATAAGCAACCCAGTCTATGCTATTCTCTTACAGCAGCCCAAATGGACCAACACAATCGTGTACTATATACCAGGGTCAGGACTGCAAACACAGTGATAAAGGTAGACACAGTCCTCGTTCTATGGATCTTACAGTCTACTGAGTGTAGAGGATAATCACTCCCAGTAATTTAAAATCAGAAACGAGGTGAGTTCTGTGAAGGAAAGGTGATTGGTGCCGTAAGCGACCATACCAGGGTGTGGGTGGGGAGGATGGGCAGGAAGGTTTTTCTCCCAGAAAAATTCTTGTCTGAGGGGAGATGAAATTATATAGCCAAAGGAGAGAGGTGTGGGTGAGGAGAGCCTCTCCTGCAGAGGGAAACATACACAGATCTCCTCTGGCAGGGGAAGCTCAGCATTTCCCAGGAACTAAAGTAAAGACAGTGTGAGGAGAGCAGGGAAAGTGAGAAGGAAAAGGTAAGAGAGGATATGGAGGCAGCCTTGTAGATCACAGTAACTATTCTGACCAGTAGGCGAATAGAAATGAGGGAGTGTGGAAGGCTTTAAAGCAAGACAGTGGAATGACCAGAATTATTATTACTTTTAAAGATTATTTTGACTACTATGTTGAAAACAGATTAGAGTGGAGGCAGGATTGAGAAAGACCTGGTGCAGATGAAGATCCTTGGGCCTTGGAGGTAGTGGATATAAATCACAGTGGACAGACTGAAAGAGTCTCCAAGGTGAATCCACTGGGCACAGTATTACGTGTGTTGTAAATGGAGTGTGAAGGAGAGGATTCTGGGACTACAGAACTTCCTGACTGAAGCAGTCATTCACAGAGGGCAGGAACTGGAAGAGGATCCCATTTAAAGAAAATTAGGAAGACAGTTGTGGAAATTTTGAATTTGAGACATTTAACTGGAGATGTCATTAGGCATTTGGATACTTTGGTCTCAGATTCAGGGGAGTGATGAGGAAAGGAATTACGTGTCTGTGGGTCATTGGTGTACAGGTGGTAAATGCATCCATAAGTGTGGGTGGGCTTTCCTGAGGAGAGAGTGTGGAGTGAGAAGAGGACCTAAGACTGGGGACTACAGCATTCCAACCTTTAATGGTCAGACAGAAGAAAATCAAATGATGAAACAGATTGAAAAGGGTAGTGAGAGGAATGAGAAGAAAATCAAGAGATAATAAGATGTATGTTTTCCATCTGTCCTTCCACCCTTCTCTATGGCACTCTGCGCCCTGAGAAGCTCATTTCTATAAACTGTACCACCCAGCTTCCCCTGCCCCCTGGCTTGGTGTTGAACTCATCCAATGAGAAAAGAGAGAGCAAATATATCTCCCTGGCTCCCTCCCTGTTACACTGTCGTTTTACAGTGGCTTCATTCTTTTAATATCTGCACTTTCTGTATTAGGGTGAGTTGAGGAGTATATGAAAAGCAAAAAGAGAGACAGAGACAGAGTATGTATTGATGTATTGGTGAGTCTTAAGGCCCCATTTTGTGTGGCCTAAAAGCAGAAGAATGCAGCCACTTGCAAATCATAGCATAGCAGATGGGGTTTAATGTTCTCCTACATACAAACTCTCTGGTGAGACTTGTCTGTACTCTCTCTTTATCCTCTTCTGCCACTCCCATATACTCTGTAGTTGACTCCCATCTGGCAACTTACCCACATTTTGTGTACAATCAGTTCCCTTCTTTCTCATCTCATTTGCCTCCCTGGGCCGCAGTGTAGTGTAAGTCTGGGGAGAGGAAATCCCAGGGCAAAATACCTCTAAAAACTGAAATCAGTCAAAGGGTGAAATAAAGTTTAAAACCCGTTTATTGCTTACAAACTGCAGTCCAACGCCATCTCTCTCCCCTGCTCTGGAAGGAAGCAAGCCCCTCCTCTTAACCTCTCAGGCTCAGACACGCCCTCGGTTGCCCAGGTTAATTCCCTGTTGACATGGAGATTAACTTCTCTCCACCCCTGAGGATATGCAAGTGAATCAAAGACAGGCAAGATACTCTGGAAATGTTAAAATTTTACCCACATACAGTGACCAAAATAATGAAGTGGATGTATTGAGTCCTAATAGTGGTCTACACCAATGGCTAGAGGGGTTCTAAATTTACAAAGTTTTAGCAGCAAAAAGAGAAGTTATTTGAAAATGACCACGCCTATATTTTGGAATGAGAACTACAGAAAGCATCCTGCAGAGTTAATAATAAAGCATGAATAAGGAACTAATTCTGAAATCAATAATCATACCTTCCTTTTTAAGTTACTGCCATCACTTTAAAATAAGTTTTAAAGTTTTGAAGATCACACATTTTGTCTGTGATCTTGTTTTATTTTCTTGGGTTGTCTGTGTTGTCTTGAGACGCATCTCCTGTCTGGTGCCTGTCTGTGCTGGGAAAGTTATATTCTTGAGTCTGTGCCTCAGTTATCACATACAGAAGGGTTTTTTCTTTTAATTTTTATTGCTATGAGTTCACTTTAAGTAGAGAATCTTTACTTTCTCTATCTTTAAAGGAGGTTGCTTCTATCCAGGGCTTTCTGCTAAATGCCTTCTGCTAATCGTATCTATTCCCCTGGAAATGACTTCCCTTTTCACTTGCTGGATTGTAACTTTTGGCATCTTTTTGTGTACTCTGTATTGCCTCTCTGTTCTACCTGCATGGTGCGATGTCAGGAGATTTATTTCACTTATTTTGTGATGGGAAAGTAATTTGCAGTTTGAGTCTGAGCTGAAAAAGATCCTCATTGGGCAAGAACGTGAATGCCATAATAATTTTTGTCTAAGTCTGTTAAACATCCTTTTTGGGTGGAAAAGCCTAGGAGTTTAACTGTTTTAGAGCCAGTATCATGGGAGTTATTTTGATAACAAAATGTAGATATATAAAAGGAGTTTTAACAAGTAAGGATGCAGAAATGGAAGTAGTCTTGCAAATGAGTTTCAGCCCCAGGCAAGTTCGCTATAGATTCATTGTGACCAAAGAAATTTACAGCAAAGGGTTCTTGGGATGAAAAGGTTATACCCAACTTTATTTCCAGGTGGCAGGTCAGTCACTAAAATCCCATTCACTCAGAGCGAGTCTGTGTTATCACTGCTGCTTCAGATGCAGCAAGCCGGTCTCTACCTCTGGGCCCCTCTGTCTGCACAGCTGTCCTCTGGGCCCCTCTGTCTGCACAGCCGTCCCGCACAGCTGTCCTCTGGGAATCTCTGCACAGTTGTCCCACACAGCCGTCCTCTGGGCCCCTCTGTCTGCACAGCTGTCCTCTGGGCCTCTCTGTCTGCACAGCCGTCCCGCACAGCCGTCCTCTGGGCCCCTCTGCACAGCCGTCCTCTGGGCCCCTCTGTCTGCACAGCTGTCCTCTGGGCCCCTCTGTCTGCACAGCCGTCCCGCACAGCCGTCCTCTGGGCCCCTCTGCACAGCTGTCCTCTGGGCCCCTCTGCACAGCCGTCCTCTGGGCCCCTCTGTCTGCACAGCTGTCCTCTGGGCTCTCTGCACAGCCGCCCTTCTGGGCCCCTCTGCACAGCCGCCCGCACAGCCGTCCTCTGGGCCCCCTCTTGCACGCTGTCCTCTGGGCCCTCTGCACAGCCGCCCTTCTGGGCCCTCTGTCTGCAAGCTGTCCTCTGGGCCCCTCTCTGTCTGCACAGCTGTCCTCTGGGCCCCTCTGTCTGC
>JAVSCE010013801.1:0-16339 GCA_032199065.1 Smutsia gigantea | reverse complement strand
AATCAGTCTCATTGCCACTCTCTTGGGAACTACCTATCCCAGCACATTTTTGTCTTTGGCTTTCAGTTTAACACAATTTTGGTTTGTGATTTTAACAATGAAGATCAGTGCTTTAGGTTTTGCAGGGTAGTGCTGGACAGCATGATGTCAACAGGGTCTCTTTAGCTTCCCCAGGGGCTAATAAGGACGAGAGTCATGAGGAGGTTGTCAGTGTTTCAAGTATTTCTGTTGTTATTAATAAACATAAATGGAAATCATTCATTCAACATTTAACAAGCATTTATTGAGTGTCTACTCATGTGTTCCTATAGCCCCATTGGCATATATCCCTAACTATTACAACTAACATACTAAATAGAAATTCTGTTAACTTTTCTACTTCTCCTCTCTATACTGTGAGTTTCTTGTGGTAAGGACAATGTCTTGTTGATTGCAGTATCTCCTGTGCCTGGCTAAGAATAAGTGCTCATTCATTCATTCATTTATTCAAGAAATCAGTAACAAGTTACTGAGTGCCTACCAAGTGCCTGTCATTTTTCTATTTACTGATTCAGCAATGAATAAGACAGATAAAAATCCTTGACTCTTCAGGTGTCTACATTCTGTGTGTGTGTGTGTTTGTAGGAGGGATAGAAAATAAACAATAAAGTAAAATATGTAGTATGTTAAATGATGGTAAGTGCTATGGATAAAAATGAAACAGGGAAGGGGGCAGGGAGTATGGGGAAGAGGCAAGTTGTAGTTTTAAATAGGGTGGTCAGGGAAGGTCTTACTGAGAAGGTGACATTTGAGCAAAGGCCAGCCGGAGCAAGCCATATGAATATCTGTGGGAAAAGTGTTTCAGGCGGAAAGAACAAGCATGGGGGTCTGACAGGTGATGGTAGAAACTTGACTTTTACTCTAAGGGAGACAGCCATTGGAAGGGAGTGAAGGATTAGGAGGTCAGTTTGGGTTGTGTGCAATTTAAGATGTCTGCTAGACATCCAAGTAGGTGTCTGAGCAGGGAGGTGGATGTATGAGCCTTGAGCTCAAGGGAGAAGTCAAGGATGGAGATAGATATTTGGGAGTGATTGGCATACAGACGGTATGTCAGGCCATGAGATATGATGACAGCAGCAAGGGGGTGAGTGCAGGTGGAGTAAAGAGAAAGGGTGGGGAGAAGAGGGTGGCCCAGCAAAGGAGACTGAGAAGGAACGCCTAGTGATGGAAGAGGAAATTTAGGAGCATGTGGTGTCCCAGACGTGATTCAAAGAGAAGGATTACTAAACTGAGTCAAATACTTCTGACAGGTCAGGCAAAATAATTACTAGGAGTTGATCACTGCGTTTAACAAAGTCAAGGTCATAGGTGACTTTGAAAAAAACACTCCAGTAGACGAGAACAGCTGAAATGAGTGGGTTCCAGTCAGACCTAGAGGAGAGGAAGTGCCCAGTCAGGAGGAAAGAAAGAGGAGATGTGAGTACAGGCAACCTTTTCCAGGAGTTTTTATTATGCAGAGAGGCAAAAAGGGTGGTAGCTTAGGAAAAATGTGGGGCTCAAGTGTTTTTCCTTGATTGGGAGACATTGTGACATGTGTATGTTGATGGAAATGATCCAGTAGAGAAGAGGAAAATGATGATGCAGGAGGGAAAGAAGAGAATGATTCTGGTCAGGTCCTTAACTAGTAGGTGAGAAGGGAAGAGTGTAGTGCATGCATGAATAACCCACACTGAGAGCCCCAGTGGGACGTCCCATACTAGTTGTTTGCATCTCTGAAATGGGACTAGTAGAACTCTCTAAAATGTAAACTCCATGAGGGCAGAGGTGTCTGTGTGGTTTGTCCTCTGCTATATTCCTAGTGCCCAGAGTAGGGCCTGGTGCATACAGAAAGAGCTTAACAGGTATTTGTTGAATGAATAGCTTGCTTCTAATTATTTGATAATGAAAGGCCTCGAAGCTTCAATAGGCAGACTAATGCCATTGAATTTTGACAGTTACATGGAATGTATCCTAATATCAGGATTTTGATCTTCACAAACATACCATATGTTGTAAAATGCATGTTGTTACTTTTATACCTAATCTAAAGGGACCAGGCAAGTGAATGTTTGGGAGGTCCCCAGGCAGCATCACCAACATTGTCATAAATGCGCCTTAAATCTATATTCAAAACCCAGAAAAGGATGGCTTTGGAGGCCACAGCCATGGCTGGGGAGCTGTTAAGGTAGGATTATGCACGCATCCGTGAAATCAAAGTTGCAGCTTAAAGCTGGAAGGTGGATGTTTCATTCTTTGAGCAACGTGGAACATCACTTCCTTCTAATTAAAGACAACTAGTGATGAAGAGTTTTCGATTCTTAGCACAGGATGTGTTATAATAGCTTCTCTCTTTAATTAATTCTATAAGCCAGCGGCTGAAATGGGAGAGGATTATTAGCACCTGAGATTGCTCTAGGACTGTCCTAAAAACAAGCTCCTTGGTGCAGGAGGCTTCAAAACATGAAAGAGGCATTCCAAACAAAATGTATATTCAATTCAATAAAGAATTTTTTGCCCAAATGATCCTTTTACACTTTTATGTTTTGTGCCGGTATGGTGATAATGAATGAATAATACAGAGGTCTCTGCCTTGAAGGAGTTCATTTTCTAATAGTGGTGACTATCCAGGAAACAGATAATTAGGAGAGCAGTGAAGGGATGATATAAAAGCCTTGGTAAGGACTATCTGGGAGGACACACAATCAGTTTGGAGAGGGAATTCAAGGAAGACTGGTTTGTTTTTTATGGAAAATTTCAAATATACCCCAAAGTAAAGAAAAGTGTATATTAAACCCCTGTACACCCAAACCAGCTTCTACAGTTGTCAACATCTTGCCAGCCTCATTTCATTCATTCCCTTTCCCTCATTTTTCCCTGAAGTATTTCAAAGAAAATCTCAGGCATTATGCCATTTTACCTATGAATGCCTTATTATGCTTCTTTAACTATTAGGTCACTTTTTTTAAATTAAGGCATCTTTGGTATACAATCTTATGAAGGTTTCACAAGAGCAACATTGTGGTTTCAACATTCCTGCATATTATCAAGTCCCTCCCCCACCCCATTGCAGTCACTGTAGGACACTTTTTTTTAACATGACTGTCATCACACTTAACAGAGTTCACAGAAGGCAATGGGCATATTAGGGTTTTCTGCCTGAGCAAAGGGGACTCTAAGGACCTTGAAAGGGACAAAAGAGAGCCTGGTGTTTGGGTGGATGCTTGGTGAGGCGGATGAAGGGGCACAAAAATTCTCGGTCATAATAAAAGGCATGGAGAATATAGCCAATGATGCTCTACCATCTTCCTATGTTGACAGATAATAACCACACTAGAGGGGGTGAGGATTTAACAATGTGGGTAACTGTTGAACCACTCTGTCGCATATTTGAAACCAATATAAGGTTGTACATCAACGATACTTCAATTTTTAAAAAATCTTTTAAAAAGAGCCTAGTGTTTGTGGAAAGCAACCTCAGTGACTGGAGCCTTGGACAGTGACTTGGGGCTAAGCCCCTCATTCATACTCTCTTGCCTAATCTTCACAACAATGGTACTAGAATAGGTATATATGATTCCCTGCAGACAAGGGAAGAAGCCTTCAGGATGTGAAGTAATCGTCCTGTGATCCTGCAGCAAACCAAAAGGATGGGCCAAGCTGTGAAGCCAGGTCTGAGGCCCTGGGTGCCTAACCACTGCACCATCCTGCATGTACAATGTCTTGATTATCCCCATCTCCAAGTGTTTGTCCCTTCAATCGTGTTCTATATCCTTCTCTACTTTAGCAATTAATGGTCAATTGAGTTGCTTCTTAGTGTTAAAATGAGGGGTCTGTTGGAGGGGAGTGGGGAGACGGGTTGGTTGATTTTAAAGCAGTGGAGATTCACAGCAAGATTCTTGCTTGTAATAGATGAATCTTTTGTAGTTCAAGCAACATGAATTTAACTGAGTCATCTACTGTCACCGGATAAGCAGCACACCCTAATTGCAAGAAAAGCGTCTAGAAGGAGAAAACTGTCTCCTGGGTGCTGGACATGCAAAGCCATGGAGAGCATTGCCGACGTAAGAACCCCGTATTTCCCTTGTTGAGAAATTCCAGTATTGGCTGATGCAGATATCCTAAGGTAGGAAAAGGCTAATGATTATGTTTTTATAGGAACTGAATTTTGTGTTTAATTAACAGATTAAGTTATTCCCTGTTGCTAACAGGCTGTGTTCTCAGTGAAACAAAATATTATGACAATTGCCAAGTTTATTAGAGAGTTTATTGTATGAAGGCTAAAAGTCTATTTCACTGAGGTTTTCCCCCTTATTAGTTTCTGCCTGAAGCTCAGAGTTTAGGTATCACAATTTCCCTGCAATCTGAGTTTGGCGGTTCAGTAATTCCCATGGTATGCATTTACTTTTGGGTTACTCCTTTATGAAGTGATGCTCCAATGGCCTGCCAAAATCTATAACTGCCCGTTGCGTTCAGGGAATTGTCTGTACACGTTGATTATCATAGCAACTGAATCAAAAGAGGGTAGCGTGAGCACGGTGGGCCCCTTCCTCCCTCCTCTCTCCCTACCCCAGCAGGATGTCGTAGCTGAGGCTGGGGCTCCAGCTCCAAACAGACATAGGCTCTTGTCCCAGGCCCCCCCTGACCAGCAGTAGAACTATAGGAAAGTGAATGTATGACATGGTGCTTAGGGGTCCATACCTGGGTTTGACCCCCCAGTCCGGCTCCCGAAGTGCTAGACTGAGAACAGGGCAGCGCTGCAGGTTCCAGAGAACGCCTCATCACGTTCTGGTGAATTAAGGGCCTCCTGAATGTATTTTCAAATTTGATTTGAAATTAAAATCTGCCATGTCTTACCTTACAGGGGCCAATCACCTTGTTAGAGCCAACGGCTACCTGTACATTTAAAAGAGCTTGAAGGGAATCTACCTATTCCTAATTCAGGTGAGGGGAAAGGGAAGAAGAGGATCAGGAAAAGAAAGAGCAAAAAACAAAATGATAAGAAAGGGAAGGAAGAGAGGAGGCAAAGAAGTGGAAATGTGTCCTGAAGAAATGTGGGAGGGAGCCGGCCACCGAAATGGCTCCAAGCGGCCACACTGGGCCGGCAGCTGCACAGTGCGTTGGGGCACCTCAACTTTACAGCAAGACAGCACCTCAGTTTGCCGGTAGTCAAACCTGATCACATCAGAGATGGGGAAACTGAGGCCTCCCTGCTCATGGTCACACAGGGAGATGGTGGGAGAGCTGACTTGGGAACCCTGGCCCCCTTCCTCCCTCCTTGGGGCTCGAAATTGTTGCCCCTTCCTCGGTGCAAGTTTTGTTTGGCAACGAGGACTATTTTCCTCGTAGACTATCTACAGCAAACTGCAGACCCACTCATGCCCCATCCTGCCCTGGGGGTCAAGCCTTATTGCATGGTGTGCTTTATAAGTAAAACAGAGTTCCCTGGGTAGAGGTCGGGTTCTGTGGGAGGCCAGGAAGTGGAGAAGGGCTCCACTGAAGCCCTGGAAATAATAGTCAAGGACCCCTACTGACCTGACAGAAGCAAAGGAGGCCCTAAATCTTCCACGATTTTATCAGAACACATTCAAAATGAAAATTGTGATTTCTTCTGAGGAAAATGTGTTTTCTCGTTTTACTAAAGGGCAACTTCCTCTTACCTGATACATATGCTGGTGCCATGAAGCGATGACTTGTCCCATTAATACTCACTGACCTGGGAGAAGAAAAAGATAAAGCTCCTTTCAGAGAGGTCTGGAAGGATTCCCTTGAGATGCAGATGGAAGCCAGTGATTTTCAAAATTGTTCAGAATAATTTCACACTGTAGACAAAAGAAAATATAATCTTCTACTCACTATAAATTCTCATACCCTGATTGCATCCATAAATACATCTCTCCAGTAGGTTTTCTGACCACCCATCTTGTCTCTGATTTCCCTTCCTACTCTAATGAACAACCCAGACCCACCCAGAACAGCCCCTACATCTGGCCCAGGCCTCTGCCTCTGCAGCTTTCATTTTTCTTTATGAATTTCAGTGCTATCCGGCAGTAAGAACAAGATCACTATCAATTTGTTTGATGTCCCCTGCAAGCAACTGTAGGACATTATTAATTCTCTCCCAAGACCTTTCCCCTCTCACTCTAAGGGATATAAACAGAGTTATTCTAAACCATTTGTTGTGTTTTGACATTCTTTTCAGAATAATTATCCAAACGCATCCACAAGAATAAAGGACAACATGAAAGATAAGACTGCCAGGGTTTAGGTCAAAGATCAGTTAAAATGTCCAGAACTTGTCAAAAATAATATTTACAAAAAAACTCCCAGAAAATATGTTTATGCTCATTTCTACTAGACTGTAAAGGTCAATGGGCCAGACCCCATGATGAGGATTAGGTTCAGAATGGAGAGCTCAACATCCAGTTGTATATGAATAAAAGAATGTAATACATCAAGAAGTATATTTTCCTTCTGATGAAAACATGAATAAAGTGTCCCAAAGATAATAGGGCTGCAGTAGTGAGTTTAACACCACGTGATGGAATTCACCAAACAATTTTGCTATAAAAACTAAAGAAATTGTGCCAGCCCCTCCAATTTGCCTGGTAGTTGGTACTGAGGAGCAGAGCCAGTTAGCAAGGGTGGGGATGGGGGTGGTGTGCTGACATTTTTACCCAGACAATCAAACTACACCCTGCGCTCTTAACCCGGGAAGGTGTGAGACACGGAGATTAGATGGAGCTCAGTGATGGGCATCTAGTCACTCAGAAGAGACTGCCCACCCTCTCCACTAACCCCGATGGGTATATTGGCAGCAGAGGGGGTGGGTAGGAAGAGGGCTTCACCGAGTTAGGTGAAAGGATGCCAGTTCTTGTTTTTGCCCTTTGTTAATTTCTCATTCAAGTTTCCGAAGTCTGTGCTGCAGATATGCCGTCCTCGAAGTGCACTTGGTTGGCATCTTTCTTTAATAGATTTTCACAAATAGAGTGCCATTAGAGGACACTGCTGTGGATTGAATTGTCTCTCCCCCAAAGGTAAGCTGGTCCTGATCCCCACTACCCATGGATGTGACCTTATTTAGAAACAGAGTCTGTGCAGATGGAGTCAATTTGAGACAAGGTCATACTGATCCATGTGTGCCGTAATCCAATGGCTAGTATCCTTATAAGAGGAGGGAAGTGGAGGGAAATGGAGACACATGGACACACAGCAGGGAAGGCCTCATGAAGATGGGGGCAGAGACTGGAGTGATGTATCTGCAGGCCAAGGATTGCTGGCAGCACCAAAGCTGGAAGAGGCAGGAAGGACCCTCCCAGGAAAGCCTTCAGAGGAGCACGTCCCTGCCAACATTTTGATTTCAGTGTTTTAAGGCACCAACTTTGTGGCAATTTGTTATGGCAACCCCAGGAAACGAATACAGCTACTATTGCTCTGGCTTGCCTTATGGAACAGTTAGTCTCCCGTTAAACAAATAATATTTTGGCTATTCTGCTTATCTTAAGAATGGAGGGCTAATACTAATCCATTCTGGATAGATACCCAAAATAGGTAACTATACCATTTTTCAAAAACACTAATTTAATTATGTTTTGTTTATGCTTTAATTATGTTATATTATTTATTCATAATAAACTACCTATAGATAACCACTGTGTAGAGCGGACATTCAAGTTAAAGTATTTGTTGTTTGCTAAATTAATTCTATCTGCCCCGCTTAATTTATCGTTTTTATATTGCTTTGCTTCTTTACATTCCTGGTATCTACGTTTCCCCCTTTTGCTCAGGTTAGAACAACACAAGAACAATTCCTGCAAGACAGTTCTCCATATGGAGTCAATTGCAAAATAATCTTTAACCTTCTGAAAAGATCTTTGGTGATAAAGAATCCCAAACACCTATTATTTCCTTTAAAAAGTTCTCTCTTCATTAACACCAAGGATTTCTTATTGTTATTCTAATAATTTGCATTTTCTATCACTCTTGATAAAGTATGTGCTTATCTATCCCATACATTACAAGTAAAAATTGGAAAGCAATATTTAGTATATCACTCCAAAGCCAAATACCCTAGAATTTTGTGATCATGATCTGGCAATCTTGTTATCTGAAATGCCTTTAAACACACACACATGCACACACACACACCCTTATCTTTTATATTGTAACCAAGAAGCTAGCGTTATTATTCAGTGTGACTTTTTGTGTTAGGAAATTAAAGAAACCGATTGACGTGGTTAAGTGGCTTTACCATAGATGAAAACATGGCCCAACCTCTGCACATGAAGTGTACATTCTTATGCAAGGTGGATGTGATATTTGCATTCTTAACTGATAGCCCTCATCAGCCACCTATAGCATCAGCGCTAGGAAAAGTTGTAATCAGTGAAGGCTCTGAAGGTCATATCTGATCCAACAGATCTCCTCTACCTGCTTGTTGGAGAGTTTCCCTGACTTACAGCTTCCACCATTTTGCTCATTGTTCAAGGTTAGACAGCTAGTGCAAAGGCATGCATCCAGAAGTCTCTCATTTAAGAACATGCTACCAGAGAGGGGAAGGAAGATTCTGAGTCATATGTGCTCTAGCCTTCTCTTATTCACATATTAGGATGAATTTGTTTATCCTATCACGTATTTCCCATTTTGGAATCCAGAGAGAACTTTTTGTGAAGCATGAGATCCAGAAGTGGGGGACGAGAGTAGAAAGGATGCCCCAGCAGGTCCTGGATGATGACACTGAGGGTGAAAATGGAGGGACAGTTAACAAGGAACTGACAGCATCTCTGCTAGAATGGCCTACTTACCCCTCACAACTCTTCACCTTTACCCTCACCACAGGCTTCCAGGATGAGCCGTAAGCCTGAGGTCACAACTACAGGACTGTATTCTGTAGGCCACTACAGAATAACGTAAAGATCAAGAGCTTGGACTTTTGCAGTGAGACAGATTCAGATTTGAATCCTATCTCTGCTATTCAACAGCTGTGTGATCCAGGGCAAGTCAGCTGACCTCTCTGAACATTCAGTTTTTCATCTATAAAAAGTGGATGATGAAATGAATAGAGTTGTTATGAAGATTAAATGACCTAATGCTTAACACATTGTCTTGCACATAATAAGCAATAAATAGATATTAGCTATTATTAATGAACACAAACCAAGCAAATTAGCATTTGTTCCTGATGGTCAATCACTGAACAGCAGATTAAGTGGTTGATTAATTGATCCAGTTCAGCCCCTGGGAAGTCTGAGGTAACCCTACCCTAACTATTTGTGAGCCAGTTTTATCGCCTTCCTAATCAAGTGGGACATTTAGTTGTCTAATTCACTACTATGAAATGTAATTACTAGTGATTATTCAGCTACAGTATGGGAAGACAGAATGGACAGCAAGGTTTAAGAAGATTCCAATAAATACATTTGGCTGATTATACCTGGGGAGAGGGGTAGTGTAGGGGGATCCAAACATTTTATAGTATCTGCATTCTTTGGTCTCCTATCCATACTTGAAGAGAATCCTGTATGACTGAATTAGCTTGGCTACCAGATGGCTGGGATCCCTTCCCTTGTAGACCTCACAGATCCAGAAACATTGTGGAGATTTTTTCTTGTAAGATAAATGGACTTTTGAGACAGAAACCTAGAAAGCTCCAGAAAAGGTCCAGCTGAGATACCAAAGGGTTTGGTATTCAAAACCGAGGACATCAATAGTGAGGAAGAAACTTCAACAAATACACATCTAGAGGAAGGCAACCAGCATGGGGTAAGCTCTAGAGGTCAGAGACAGTGGGCTTTGAGGGTTCTCAAGTGGAAGAGGGAGTAGACCAGCTTTGATTCGTTCCAGTGGGACCAGTAGGTAGAAGGGGCTGGGGAGACAGATCTCTTTAGAATGGGTTGTTTCAATATGCAGTAAATTCCCCATTGACGAAGATGTCCAAGCTGAGTCTTGATGATCAATTCCTAGGGAGACTGGGAAATAATTTGTTCCTTTGGGAGACAGGAGTCTAGCTAATGGCTAGGTGTCCTTCTACCTCTAAGACGATATCACCCAATGACTCTATAACAAGCTACAGAATCCATATTTATTATTTCATTATGTCAGGAAGCTTCCATTAGGCTTTAAGTTATCTTATGCATAATTCCATGCCCCCAATAATGAACTAATCAAAGAAATAACTTCAACATATTTTATATCCATTAAGACAGAGTTATTCATTCCAATCCAAATTACTCTTTAAAACAAGTCAATAGTCTACAACCAGTACCAGGATTATACAAAGAGTATAAGCTATTTGCAGATATGTGCAGTAGGAGGAAGAAAAATATGCCCTAATAAAATGACAGCTCATAAGTTTCAACATTAAAAACCCTGATTTAATTTTATAATCCATCCTTATGAAGTCACTGAGGATTTGTAAGCCTTTGCCTAATGAGGATCTATGGTATAATGGCCCTAGTACTCTGAGGATGTAGGGGCCATGTACCTCGAGAAACATTTGACAATCCATTTAATTACATCAGGCCCCATGACAAACATTTATGAATGCACACATCGAAAACCAGAGGTGTGATTTGGGATCATATTTCGTCCACTTAGTAGCAGAAACAAAGCTAAGTAAAACTCTGCTTTTCTTCTCAAAGTAACAGGATTGACTCAGTTTAATTCAAGTTTTGGTTTTCTTAAGCAGTAAAGCTATGGTACAGTACTATGAGCTGAATCAATTGCCTAATTCCTGAGTCCTTGCAACTTTTGCAAAGCTAGTAGATATGCCACACATATTTCTGTGGAGACAGATTGCAGACAATTGAGTCTCTGCTGTTAATCCAAGCAAAGAGGTTGGGTCCACAGTATCCCAGGCTTCCCACACACTGCCGTTTGCACCTTAGGTGTTATAAACCGAATACTAATTAGGCTTTAACACTTGTAATTACATGGTTTATTCAGGCTTTGTAGTGTACTTTTCCAAGTTTAGTTTCACAGTTGTCCCTTTCCAGATCATTGTTTGAGTTTTGGTGGCATCCTTGATAACTTCCTACAGCCTCCGCCTTTGGTCAATGATTATCTGTTGAATCAACAAACTCTTCAGAATGCGACCACTTCTGTTTTACTGCAATAGCCTCCTCCTAAACTTCTTCCATCCTTGATCACTTAACAGTCTGGTCTCCACACAGCTGCTAGAGTGGTTCTCTTAAAATCACAGTCAGATCATGGCTCTCTTCTGCACACATTTCTCCAGTAGCTTACCAGCTAACTCAGGATGAAGACCAAAGTCCTGTGTAAGGACTGAAGTAGAAGGTCCTGTATAGCCTTGTCCCTCCATTCTTTCTCTGACTGCCTCTCATACTACTCTCTTCTGCATTGGCCTTACCCCAGTCAACTAGCCTCCTTACACTGCCATGCCTAGAATGCTCCTGCCAGAGAGCTTTTGCACTACTGGGAATGATCTTCTCCCAGACATCACCATGCCTAAGTCCCTCATGTCTTTCAGGTCTTTTCTCAAATATCATCTTGACTACCCTACTCAAAATTACAATCCCCACCTCCATTACCCTGCTCTTTTTTATACTTAAGAATATATCCAGTTGAAAATGCACAGCATCTATATTCTGAAAAATCACAAAATGCTGATGAAAGAAATTAAGAGCCTAAATAAATGGAGAGACACACTATGATCATGGAGTAAAAGACTCTACATAGTAAAGCTATCAATGCTCCCCAAATTAGATATACAGGTTTAACACAATTCCTATCAAAATGCCAGCAGGACCATTTTGTAGATGCAGACAGGAAGATTTAAAAATACATATGGAAAGATAAAGGAGCTAGAATAGCCAAAATAATTTGGAAAAAGAAGAACAAAGTAGAGGAACCATCTACCTGATTTGAAGACATATGATAATGCTACAGTACACAAGACAGCATGGTACTAGCAGGGGCACAGACACACAGATCAATGGAACAGAATAGAAAGCCCAGAAATAGACCCATACAACTATGACTATATGACTTTTAATGAAGGAACAAAACCATTCAGTGGAAGAAATAGAGTCTTTTCAACAAATGGTGCTGGAACAATTGGACATCCATAGGCAAAAAAAAAATGAGCCTCAGTCTAAACCTCATATCCTGTATAAGATGAACTCAAAATGGATAATAGATTTAAATATACAATGAAAGACCATAAAACTATTAGTAGATAACATATGAGAAAATCTTCAAGACATGGCATTAGGAGATGAATTCTCAGATATGGCAAACACTGATAAATTGAACTTTGTTAAAATTAATAACTTTTGCTCTGTCAAAGACACCATCCATGAATTAGAAAGACAAACCATAGGTGGGGAGAAAATATTTGTAAACCACATATCCAACAAATGACTTGAATCTAAAATGTATAAAGAAGTCTCTAAACTCAATTGTAAGAAAATAACTGCCAAATTTAAAATTGGGTAACATGCTTTACCTGAAACTTCACCAAAGAGGATATAAGCAAACAAATCCATGAAAAGATGTTCATTCACCATTAGGGAGATACAAATGAAAAGCTTGGTAAAAATGACTACACACCTGTTTAGAAAGACTAAAATTTGGGCAAAAAAAAGACAACATCAATTGTTGGCAAGGATGTGACGCAACAGTTCTTCTCATTCATGGCTGTTGGGACTATAAAATGTCACAGTCACTTTGGAAGACAGTTTGGCAGTTTCTTACACTTACCATAACACCGTCAATGCCACTCTTAGGTATTTACTCAAGTGAATTGAAAATCCATGTATACAGAAAAACCTGTATGTGGATGTTTATAGCAACTTTATTCATAATTGTCAAAAGCTTAAAGCAAAAAGGATTTAACTCAATAAGTGCATGGATAAATAAACTGTGGTCTATCCATCCAATGGAATACTATTCAGTGATAAAAATGGAATGATCTATTAATCCACACAACAGCATAGATGAATCATAAATGCATTCTTCTAAGTGAAAAAAACAGATACACATTGTATGATTCCATTTATATGACCTACTGGAAAAGGCAAAATTTTAGAGAGGGAGAACGTATCAGTGATTGTCAGGGGTCGAGGTAAAAGGAGTCACTGACTGCAAATGGCGCAGCAGAAGGGAAGTTTTAGGGTGGAGGAACTGTTGTCTATGGTGTGGTGGTGCTGGATACACAACTGTGCATTTTTCAAAACCATAGATCTGTACACTTTACTGTATGCAAATGATGAAAATCAAAGAATGTCAGGGGAAACTAGGATGAAATGCAGAACAACTGGATCACTTATACATTGCTGGTGGGAATTTAAAATATAACAGCTGCTTTAGAAATCAGCTTGACAGTTTCTCATGAAAATAAACATATATTAAACATACAACTCAGTAATTGCATTCATGGCATTCAGTCCAGAGAAATGAAAATATATATCCACACAAAAACCTATATATGGATGTTTATAGACACTATTAAGAACAGTCCAAACTAGAAGCAAAACCTTCAGTGAGTCCTTCAATGAGGGAATGACTTAAAAGTCCCCTGGTATATCCATACCATGGAATACTTCTCAGCAATAAAAAGGAATGAACTATTGATACACACAACAATTTAGATGGATCTGGAGAGATTTATGCTGAAGGAAAAAATCCAATCTCCAAAGGTTACATGCACCTTGCAAGTATGTGTTTTTATGACATTTTAAGGACATTCTTGAAAAGACAAAACTAAAACTATAATAATGGGGAATGGATCAGTGGTTACCAGGGATAAGAAGTGAGGTGATGGAACAATTCTGTATTTTGCTTGTGGTGGTGGTGGCTGAATGGATTTATAAGCTCTATAAAATTCATTGAACTATACACCAAAAGAGTCAATTTCACTGTATGGTAATTCTAAAAATAATACAATCCATATGCCAAAGATTAGTGCACATTACTTTACACATTACTGTATCATGTTGTAACTCAATGGAAAAACGAAGAAATTTCAAAAGAATGTGAGAATTGTGCTATATTTTAATGTCTACATTTTCAATTAAAGTGAAGAAAAATTATAAAAGCGAAACACATAGGACTGTGTTGTGTATTTTTCCTATTAATTTCTACTTATTGCAGTGAATTGATTGCAACACTTCGAAATGTGTTTAGACTTGCTTTTGGCCCATGGTGTTGTCAAAGTTTTAAAATGTTCCATATGTGCTTGAAAAGAATATACACTCTATAGCTGTGGTTTTTAATATTTTATATGTAGTCTGTTAGGTCATGTATGTTTAATGTGTCTTGTTCAAAAATGTCTCTTTCTTTAAACAGATAAGAGCATATGTCTCATTGTCACAGAAGAATTATCTGTGGGCATGTTTTAGGCTGAAGATGAAAGTAGTTTCTTCCAGGATTTGTGTTTGCTTCTGCCAGGTGCTTGGGGGCATTACCAGGGAAGATCACCTGCAGTCTAGTTCACAGTTTGATATTTCTTTGACGACCCAGGCAATTCAATTCCAGTCTACAATTCACATGAGGACAGGCCCATGGCCACAGTTTTCAGTGACAACTTTTTCTTCTTTTATTTCTTTGATTTCCATTGTTCTTGTTAACCCTGGAAGGGAGTACCTTTGGTTCCTACTTTCCACCAGAGTATAAATGTTTGGGGTCCAGGTTTAAAATGGGGGAGAGTCTTTCTGCATCTCTCCCCCTAGGGCAGGCCTTGGGCTTTTGCTTCCACCCCTTTCTGTGAGGCTAGTACCACTGGACTGGCAAACATTTCAGTTCCCATTTCTCTTAGATTTTGACCTGCTGGTACTCTTAGAGCCTATTCCTTTCTTTCCTGCTTTTGGGAAGTTTGAACACATTTGGCCTACTCAGTGTTTTAAATTTTCTTCATGGGGGTTTTCCTGACTAAGCTTAAATGGAAGTTTTCAGCTCTGCTGCAAGTTCTCATCTTATCTTCCTCTCTCTCCCTCTAGACCATGAGTTCCTGTGTGTCCCTAGCACTTGGTTCAGCATTTGAACATTATAAATGTTTGTGCCAGTAGCTATAAATGACATCACATGCTCTGGAGGAAAGATGCTTCAGTGAGAAATAATGTAGCAATAATAAAACACACCACTACATTCTGGAAAAATGAGTTTCCAGAATAATTTGAACCCAGAACTATGAGAAGAGACCTCTTGATTGGAGGCCCAATGTTCATTCCACTGTATCATGCTGTTCCTTCCAGCTCAACACTGCCCACTGGAGGCCTAGCCTCTGCATCTTCAGGGAGAATATGGGAGACCTCTGGCTACAGCAGACCTCACCATCTGAATCAAGTTCCTGTCTTGGCATTTTGATGACTGACACTTTCAGCTTAGCCTAGCTTACTTATCTGCCTGGATTATGGTCCTGCCTGCCCTGACTCCTGACACTTTCCTGTCCCCTTAGCCTATATGCCTTATCTACTTAGATTTTTGACCTCCTATCCGTTCTCTGGTGCCCAATGCCTGACCTTTGTTAGAACACCCTAGCACTTCTGTTATTCAAGGGGCAGCCATTCAGCCAGGGCTCCCTAACCATTGAGTCAGAGGTACAAGGATATACAAATTGGAACCTGCGATTCTCTGCCTCAGCTGCAGGGATCAAAGCATATCAATGCCTGGGCTTATGTATTAGTTTCCTGGGGCTGCCATAACAAAGAGCCGCAGGCTGGGTGGCTTAAACAAGAGAAAATTATTTCCTTACTGCTCTGGAGGCTGGAAGTCCAAGATCAAAGTGTCAGGGGAGTGGTCTCTCCTGAGGCCTCTCTCCTCGGCTTATAGATGGCTGTCTTCTCCCTGCGTCTTCTGTATGGTCTTCCCTCCGTGGGTGTCTGGGTCATAATCTCTTCTTATAAGGATGCTAGTCCTATGGGATTAGGGCCACCCTAATGAACCTCATTTTAACTCAATCACCTCTTAAAGACCCTGTCTCCAAATACAGTCACATCCTGGGGTTACTGGGGATTAGAAATTCAACATATGGTTTTTGGGGTAACACAATGCAAACAGAACAGCTTACACCTAAACCAAGGATTTCTGTGACCAGCCCATGTTACCACACCAGTCTCACCAACACCCATGAGTTTGCCTCTGTGCTACCTAGGTTTTGGCAATAATAAGTACCTTCACCTTCCACAAACATGCTGTACCATCTGCCTCCTAAAGCAAGTCGTGTCTGTTCTGAAAGAATTGGCAAGCATCTGTGCAAAGGTTTGTGTTCCAGATATTAAATATTTAAATATTAATTCATTCTTTGAAATGTTTACCAAAGTTATCAGTATGTTCATTCCAATCTTCATAATTACATTGAATATAC
>JAVSCE010013800.1:0-52274 GCA_032199065.1 Smutsia gigantea | reverse complement strand
TTTTTACAATATTGTGAATGTTCCCATAGCCTAAGCTCAAAAGACATTATCCAGCAGATGAGACCAAAGGCTATTTGCAAAGCTATCTCAGTAAAACTTACAAGCATGAATTCTAAGGGTAGAATCAACTGGTAGGATGTTTCTTTATCAGAAACATGGGGGAAAATAAAACAGTATGACTCTTGATGGTTTTTTTAATAAATATTTTGACAGCCTGCTACTTTTACTTTTACCAATAAAGTGTAGTCCTATCATTATTTCCTGTTGAACCCATTCCACTTTTTGCCTGTATCCTTTATGTGAATGAGGAATAGAATTTTGAAGAGAAAAAAACTTAAGAAGCCAAAGGTTTCCACATACTCCTTTGTTAATGAGCAAAATTGGACATTGTATCGCCTATGTGAAAAATGTAATATTCAGTAAAAACTGTGGTACAATTAATCATTGTTCATTATGTATGTATTACTGTTGGGGTCTTTTTGAAATATTCTGTTGTTCTACAGCAGTAAATTTTACTTTTCTAATTTGCAAATGTTACGTCTCTGTTGTCTAAAAAGGACCAATTTATTTTTTTTGAAACATATTGTCAGTATCAAATATGCATGCTGAAAGACAGTGAACAATCAATAGCTAATAAATTAACAAAATAATTAGGGGATATGCTAGTATTTCACAAACTAAAACTACAGCAAAAGGAGATGATTTCTAGTAGTTTTTACAGATTATTTTTTCAGTTTTGTGTTTAAAAGTATCAATCTCAATAGTTTTTTTTTATTATTTTATGACGTCCTTTCAGCCAGAACAGAAGACCTTAAAATAAATAAGTTTTTGATTTATATATGTATTCCATTTGTCTCTGACAGAGTATGGATGAACAGATTTTAATTTTCCGGTTTTGATTTATACCATATAAAATTGTTAAATGATTTAGGATATCTAGGAGTCTTGTCCAATCTTATTCTTTAAAATGTAACTTTTATTAAGATAAAAATAAAGTGAAAAATAGGTTGGGCCTTTTTCTACAAAGTACTCAGACAGACACAGCATCACTTCTCTGATAATCTTAACACAATTTTTTCCTCAATTTAATCATGAGAATACATCAGACAAATCCAGATTGAGGGACATGCTACAACAAAATAACTGACTTGTACTTTTAAAAGTTTCAAGCTCAGTACAGGCAAAGATGTCACATATTGGAGGAGACTGAGACATGACGACTAATGCAATATGGGCTCACTTGGACCTGGTTCAGAAAAGAACCCTAGTGGGAAATCTGGTGAAATTTGAATAAGATCTGTAAATCAGTTCATCATATTGTATCAGCTACAAATTTCTGGTTTTAATAGTTGTTCTGTATTATTATACAGCAAATACAGGAATCCTCTGCTATGTTTGCAAGTTTTCTGTGTAGCAAAAATAATTTTAAAAAGCTAAAGAAACATAACTTGGGAAACAATCATAAAAATATAATCTCTGGAATGAGAAAAAAATGAAATCTTATGTTTATTTGAAGATGTTCATGCATTCTGTGGAGCATATTTATGTCCACAAACTGAATGTCTACTATGCGAGGCATCCTACAAGGTGCTGTATGAGACAGAGAGCTGAAGAAAACTTTTTTTTTTGAGGCAGAGCAGAAGTTTTATTTGAATACACTCCAAGTGAGGAGCAGGCCAGAGTCAAGGTACACAAAGGCCGAAAACTTATTTTTTAATGTTTTTACAAAGACATTTTGGCTAGGACCAGTGATGACATTTGTTAAACTCTAAAATTTTGTAATATCTAAATATAAATGCTGAAAGACAAAAGCAGTCACACTATCCAATTATGATAATTTAAGGCAATATTTGAATCTGGGACACATGGTTGCAGAATTTAGAAGATCCATACAAATAAAATGAGGAAAATCTGATTCTAGTTTGGAGTTTGGAGGGAACAGTGGTATACTGATATGATTATGGAAACCAATCAGTCATGCTTAGAGTTCTTAAGTATGAATATAGGGAATAAATCTGGGATTAATCCAGTTGTGGCTGATTTTTGATGCCCTGTTAAGGCAGTTTGCCTTTATTGTGTGGCCAGTCTTAAATGATCAAAAGAGTTTGCATGGGTGAGCCACGTGATCAATTCTGTAACTTAGAAAGTTATGAAATGAAAATTGGAGTAAGGCCAGATGGATAGCCAGGAGACCTATGAAGAGACAATGGTAGTCATTCAGAAGCAAGTTACAAAAGAATAAATGAAAATGTGGCAATAGAAATGGAAACAAATTAAATAGAAAATAGCAAAAAATAATATATTTAAATTACTGCAAGCATATCAAGCTATAGTTATCCTTAAAGGTAGAAAAAGTAAAGATTTGAATGCAGATCAGGTGATCAGTTTTCCTTGGTGTGAGTGGTAGCAATTACAATTAATTGATGAAACTAACCAGAGAACTAAGGCATGTTGATTTTTTTCAAGAGTGTAAATGAAATCTAATTAGAAATTTGAACTCAGAAGAAATGTTGAGAGATATGGTCATGACAATCACAAAAGCTGAGCTGGACAATTGTGCTTGTCTGAAATAAGCTGATGAAATGATTTTATTAATATACCTTAGGGTATTTTTCAAAATCGGTAATGACTACCCACAGCTATTTTAACTTTTTATTATTTTTTTACAACAGGGTCATAAAATATGCCTTTGAGTATAGAAATTTGGATATTTGGGTGTAAAAATTAAGGTTAGTGGGAATAGTTAGTCCACAGGTAATCTATTGTCCAGTGAGTAATTCTTGGTTCTAAACCAAAAAGCTGTATTCCATCTTGTAAGAATAGATGCTATCAGGTAAACAGCCTTATATGTTAAAATGCAAATGATTGTATTACCCATATTCCTTTGTTCCTCTTTGGAGCGAGCCACATGAAGATCTGTTATCTTTTCTATATACACTTATGCTCTGGTGGTCTCATTCATTCTCATGCCTTTAAATTTCATCTCTGTCTTGATGACTCCCAAATACAAATCTCCAGCTTGGACTTGTCCCTTGAACACCAGACTCAAATACCCAGATGCCTGCTGGGCTCTCCATAAGTATCTCAACCTCATCCTCACATGTTGAAAACCAAGCTCTTGGTCATCCCCCAAACCCATTTATCACACCATTCTTTCCCATCTCAGTTAATTGCATCGTTGTTCTTCTACTAACTTGAGACAAAAACTTAAAAATAATTCTTGATGCCTTTGTCTCTCACCCACCATTTGATCCATAAGAACATTCTACTATCTTTGTCTTTACATTCCAAATCTGACTACTTCTCACCAGCTTCAAAGCGAGCATCCTAGTCCATCATGTTTCACCTGAATGATTTCAAGAGCCCCCGTCCCACCGTCTGCCTTGCTCCCCATCAATTCATTTTCAACTCAGCTGCTGAAGTGATTCTGTTAAAACAGAGCTCAGTGCATGTCATTTCTTTGATCAAAAACCTTGAAAAGGCCTGTGATCTCACTATGATAAAAAGCCAAAATACCAAATTACAGAACTCTGTAAGGCTCTGCAAAATCTTGTGTGGCCTGATCTCATCTACTGCCACTCTCCCTCTTGCTTGCTCTCCTTTCAGTAACATTGGCCTCCTTGCCTTTCCACGAACACTTCAGTAACATTCCTCCCTTGGGACTTGGCACTTGCTGTTCTCTCTGGCCGAACTTGTCTTCCAAATACCCTTACATTTCACCCCTTCACCTCCTCATGTCTTGATTCAAATCATTCTATAAGTAAGACACATCCAGTCTACCCTATCTAAAAATTGAAACCTACTTCCAATCCCTGTTCTCCTTCCCTCAATTTCTCCTTAGCAGTTATCACCATCACACTTAATAGAGCTTTTGCTTACTTACCTTGTTTTTTGTCTCTCACACAGTCATCCAGGTAGAATGTGAACTCCAATGAGGAAGGAGTTTTTGCTTGTTTTTTAATGGCTCCACACTATGTACCATAATATAAGTCAATGAGTGCCTTTATGTGTTTATATAGTAGGACCTAAGAACACAATACATTTTAGGATTTCTTAGGTTCATGGGGAATAGGCATGAAAACATGTATTTATAGTCCAGCGTTATAAGTGGAAAGGTAAAATTGGGGCTTACGCTCTCTAGTTTCTGCAGAAAAATATCTCATAGCCTCTATTCTTACTTTTATTTGGCCAACACTACCCTATAGAAACAGTATGGCAAATGACCAATTGGACTGTTACTTAACTTGTCTTGCAAAACTGACCCAACACCAAGAACAATCAAGGCTATGAATCTTCAGTTCTGCTCGGGATCTTTCTTATAAAATAAACTCACATTTCTGTTTCCAATTCAGATGCTTTCCTATAAGGCAGGTCACAATCCTGAACAGGCAGGCATTCCAAGGAAGTTTGGCATAATTTTTAATTATGCTTCTTCAGGCTGAAGACTCTGCTAGAGTGTGGGAGACAGAATGAGGATATTTGGCAGGCGTTGTTCTATTTCATTTTCTTCTGGATCAGTCCACAGCCCATGGATTCTGTGAGGTAACAGAATGGGTCATGAGGGGTTATGGTGACATTCCCATCTCAACACCAATAGTTGAAATCTCTTGGACATTTGAAGATAGAGATTTATGTTTTATTTGTAGATCAGGATTATTCTGATTCAAATATCTGTAGATATAAAAGGGGGGGGCAAAAAATGCTCACACACAGAAACAGTGTACCCGGTTAAAATTTGTCTGTGTTAATAAAGAAATCTTTGATTTAGGATTCTTAGTCACTTTTTTCTAGAGGACTGACTTTTGGATATGTGGGTGTGTGTGTGTTTTATTGACGTGAGTGGAATGATATTACCACAGTGACCAAAACTATGATGGAATTCCAATTCATGGAAGTAATGGTTGTACCCTGTCTGCCACAAAGGGGAAAAATGCTGTGACACATTCATCATTGGTGTGCTTTCTTGCCACAGTTTATTCCCTTCCGTATTCTGTGGAAGTTCTTCAGGCCCTGTGGCTTCATCAATCATAGGCTGTTTTATTATTTCAGAATCATAAGACACTAGATCATGGGCACATTCAAGGGCATTTCATGTTACGTTATCACAAACAATATTTTTTCAAAGAGACAAATTAATATTTTTATTAATCTTACCAACATGGAAAAATAGATTACCTATTACAGACATGTACTATAGCCATGACCTGAAATCGTTCAAAGTATGTGGTCAATGCCAGTGGAGCAGAACTTTCCAGAGGATATACAGTGCGATTTTTACCTTCAGTGAAGATAAGTCAGACAACAAACGTAAGGTACTTTTATGTGAATTACCAGATAGTCGAATTTTGTAAGAGTTTCTTACAATGCTGTCCAGTTATTCAATTACTCCTTCATTTGAGAATTTGTTTCATACAGTATACACTTACAAACACACATAAACACACACACACACAGGTGTGCATATACACATACTGATACATATATATATATATACATTTATATGCATGTATGTATGTCTGCATTTATGATATATAATTAAAATGTTTATAATGTATATAAATAGTCATATAAATGTATATACACATACATATATATTCTGTATATATTATTTGTATATTATATATACTCTCTAGAGATAAAAGCACCCTCCAGATTTTAAAATTATTTTAATTGTTTTGGTGACTTTTTAGGTTTATTGGTAGAAGAATTATGAGTATATGAAGCACCAATTATTCCTCTATTCTCATGAGAATAAGAGAATATTTTAATGATATACATTCACCAAAGTATGGCATACTCTCAAACGAACTCACCATGTGGTGCCACCTCTGATTCCAAGGAAAGGACAAAATCTAGGCAAAGACATAATCAAGTCACTTATTTGGAGTCAAAACACTCATTAGTCATTGAGCAAAGTGTTTTACTCAATATCTAAATAGTTGAATTTCTCATGTAACTGTCCATTCAAAGTCTCAAAACTGCTTTCTTTGTTTTTGAAGAATATTCTTTATAGTCTATGAAAATACTCTTACTATCTTAGTAGGATATCTTTTTCTCCACTTAGCAACAAAAGACGTACATTTTAAACAATCATATTCCCTTCTGTCAGTCTAGGTTAGCTGATATCTTTGCAGTTACCAACCTGTTCTAATAACCTGATAGCAATTGTACTGTGGATAACTGGGATGTAGTTTATTCCAGGCTAATGACTTTCTGAAGCTTTTGGGGTAGCTATGTTTATTCTGGCAGGTAGGGACCTAACTTTCTGGTGGAAAGAACAGGCTGTAGTTCGAGGTAGCTGGATAGTTCCAGATTTGTTTGGGTATTACCATTTCATCTCATATGCTTATAGCTGTCTCATTCCTATCAGTACCAGCACTCTAAAATCTTGTCCTTCTTGATAATCATTTGTCTCTATAACTTCTTTATCACTGCATTACTTATAAACAGAACAAGGAATCTATTTAGACCAGATGATACCAAACAATGATGACTGTTGTTTATGGTCAAAATATTTTGTGGATTCTTCACAAGATACTTGTATCTGTAGTAGCCATTGGGTAAGAAATGCATAATTTAAAAAATCCATTATGCTATATTACTACGTTATCTACATATGTTTAAAAATACTAAAATGTGTTATTTATCTAGTTTGTTTGGATTTTCAGAATCCTGTCAATAATTAGCATGCCCTATGGTCTCCATTTTGAAGCATGAGAACCAGCGGTTTAGAATGCTTGCTATCTGGTTGGTGACATTAGATTCCATGACCTACCCTATTTGACATTTGATATATTTTCCAAAGAAGTGTGATGGAGCATGAAAGTATGAGAAAGGCAGGCTCTATCACAATTGTCACATCATCTAATTGTTCCCTGGACTCATTGTAGACCCAGGGATCCTTCAAAATAGGGAAATGTATGGGAACAGTAGAGATAGAATAAGAAAATTTCAGATTTGAGAGGGATCTGAGCAAGCATAGCCCAATGTACTTTTTTTTTAATAAAAAATAATAACCCAAAGAGGTGAAGTAACTTGGTAAGGTCACACAAGTTGTTGATGGCAAAGCCAGGCCTAAAACTGGATTATACTACACATACTTTGAAAGCATCATGAATATAGCAAGCACTGTAGCAGTATCAGGTAATTCAATTACAAAACTGTCCAGAAGATGGGGATGTGGAGGCTGAAATTGTCACATAGCCTGGGGAGTCCTTGATCATTATCTGTTGTATGTACTTTTAGAGGCAAAAACACATGGCTTGGCATTAGAAGTGGAAAGGAAAAGTAGACCGTGGCAGATTGAGAGCTGATTTGGGGTAAAAATAGGAATAATAATACATCCTCTGCCTACCATTTAGGAAGGTTGAGAGAATCAGAATTGATATTTGGAAAATAGTTCGTTAATCTGTATGGAGCTTAAAGTGAAGAATAAATTGCAGCACCCCCTGTGCCACACCTTGTGCAAAGTCCTGGGAACACAGTACTGAACAAAATAGACATGATAATACTTAAAGGATTTTTCACTGTGGCAAAATGAATACATAGGTATGACAGCATATAATTTACCAGGAACTTTCTTATTCATGGTCCTGCTGGAGCTTAACAAAAGTACTGGGCAGACAGGAAAGATCAAGTAATAATAACAACAAAACAATAACAACATTCCTAGTCCTTGAATGTACAAGAATAACTTCAGATTGTTTAAATACAGCTATGAGGTGGTATAGAATGAAGGTCAAGATGCAGTCAAGGGGAACCATAACACTAAAAGCAAATTAAGCATGTGGCATCCTTTCTGTGTGGTGATAAACATCTTAGGGTCATATCATAATGAGCTCTTTTCATTAGATACAAGGTAGTTGTTTTTATCCTCATATTATAAAATAAGGAACTGAAGCTTAAAATCACCATGCCTCCTGTCCTAGATGGCACACCTAGTGAGTACAAAAGCAAGGATTTGATTCGAGGACACCCTGGCTGCAAAGCCTAGATTATTTCCATTGTACCAGGCTCCTCCCACCACACCAAGATACCATATCCAAGACATGAAGCAGGAATGTCAGTACTAAAAACAAACCAAACTATCTCAATTCAGCAGCATCTCACCAACTGCTCCCCTTTCTGATTCTGCCATGTCTATGAATGGCTCCAAAATCCTACCTAACTCATCAGGCTTAAAATCAAAAGTTGAATTGTTCTTACTTGTCACCCCATGGGAAATAAGTTGCCAATTCCTATCTGTTTCTCTTTCATAGTGCTTTTAGTCTTGTTGCTTCTGCATGGTTTTGACCTGGCTAATTCTTCTAGTAATTGTTATCAAAGCTCCAAAACTGTTAGCTCTAGCTTGGATCCCTCATCTGCCTGATCTGTCTTAGTTTGCACCTCCCCAGTAGCAGACCATGAGACAAGCCTTCAAGCACTGGTAGTTTATTTAAAACATTATCCCCAGACACACCATTCAGGGAATGGTGAAGTGAGAAAGGAAAAAAGTCAGCCAACAAAATTGTGCTATCAAGAGAGTCACCACTGTGGACAGCTGGAGTCGCTAGTAGGGAACCCTAGGAGCTAGTAGAGAGATACACCTCAGGGTTGTTTTTATCTGAGGATCACAGGAGCTTCCTTCCTACACCAGGTCCCATCAATCTTTGGCTTAGGGCTACTTTCTAGGGGCTTTAGGTCTTCAGCTCAAGTAGAAAGCCACTCAGGCAGCCAGGGGAAGCCCTCAAGCCAAAGAACCCAGGTCTCTCAGCTGGAAGTCAAGCCAGAGTGTACAGAAAAGGTGTACTGGAAGTCAAGCCAGAGTGTACTGACCAGCAGACTGTGTCTGGGGCACTGATGGTGTCTGCTCCCCTAGCCTACATATTGTTTCTAAAGTAATCTTAGTGTATGTCTTGGCTGAAAGAAGTTACATTAGGCTACTCACAGCATGCCTTGTGACTTCCAACCTTTATGCCTTTTCTCAGACTTTTCTTGGGTATTGTCACCTTTATTCCCAAATTCATATAGTCAAAATTTACTAATTTTTCAAAATAGATGTTGTAGGCATTTGTGATTATATACTATCTTACTTTATATCATAGCTTCATATAATTCACTGGCACAGTGTCCTGTGTACAATAGAAGCTTACTAAATATTTGTGGACTCATTGTCTGAATGCATACTAATGTGAGAACTTTTCATTGTTTGAAAAAAACAGAAAAATTCTAAATATGTGAGTTTCTGAAATTGCTGCATACAAAGCCCGAGATTTGTTTCTAACAATTAATCCTTACTATCCAGTGAATAATAGCAATTGATCTAGTCAATTACAATGTTGAGAACTCCCAAATAGCTTTCCATTAAGAGGTTTTGACAACAGATACTTCTTAGAGTAAAATCATCTTTGGTCTGTGTATGTTTCCTATTGCTGCTGTAATGAATTACCACAACCTTAGTGGCTTAAACAACACAAATATCTTATAGTTCTAGATATCAGATGTCCAAAATGGGTTTCACTGAGCTAAAATCAAAATGTCAGCATTCCTTTATGAAGTCTCTAGGGGAAGATCTGTTTTCCTTCCTTTTCTGCCTTCTAGATGCTGCCTGTATTCCTTGGCTCTTGGCATTCTAACATCTTCAAAGCCAGCAATGACCTGGTTAAGTCTTTCTCACATTGCATTGCTTTGACATGGATTCTTCTGCCCCCCTCTTCCATATCTAAAGCCCTTGTGATTGCATTGGGCCTACCTGGATAATCTAGGTTTGTGTGTACATGTATACTCAGCTGGTTACCAACTCTAATTCCATCTGCTACCTTAATTCTTTGCCATGTAAGGTAACATATTTTGAGATTCAGAAGATAAGGACATGGATATCTTTGGGAGGCCATTATTCCGCTTACCACATTTGAGATGATTCACTTTTCCCTCTGCCTCAATAAAATGATCCTATTCCTTTAAAAATTATCCAGCAAAACATTTAAGATATAATTCCAAAACTCTTGATGCTAGAGATTGAATTATGATTTCAACAGATGGAGACTCGTGTATCGTAAAACAATATGGATATTTCAGCTTGACAGAGAAGTTAATTTAGAAAATTAGAACTTCTATGTGTGCACATAATAGTTTCGCTACCTGAGGTGTAGCGATTGGCCTACTTTTAGAATTTCTAAAGTAAACTTGTCATTTGTGCCTTTATCATGGCTGATTTTAAAATAAATTGTTTACACTGACCACATTGAGCAAATTAACCCATTTAGATTATGGAAATCTGTCCTAGAGTATGGTTATTACATTTGTACTTGATTTTAATAGTGGTTAAAGGATACTAGAAGGATATGCTGCTCATCAGTTGACAGACCTCACACAGTAATCTAGAAACTGAATCATAGAATAAACATGTAAATGGAATACAAGAAATAAATATACACTATAAAAATTTTTTTAAACTCTACCATATGCTCTTTGCTTGTCTTGTAAAGTGTTGCTGTGGTCAGAAAGAGCACTTGTTAGGCCTTGCAGGCTCATGATCCACACATATTAGAGGAGATTCATTTTCTAATGATCTTTCTTTGTACTCCCCTCCCAACAAGGCCTTATACACGTTTCCTCTGGTACCCAGCTGGGCATCTCCCAGTCATTGTTCATGATTTGGACATTTCTTGTTCTCTCAGTCAAGAATGGCTAATTGATGACTTCCTTACCCAGTTTTTTTTTTTAATTTCTGTTTAAAACTGTTACTAGTTAATCTGGAAAGTTAAGCCACAAAAAGGTAATAATGGTTTGTCAAGTTCTTCCTCTCTCTAACAATACAAAGAATACCTTTATACGTGTGGTTATAAATGATTAAGCTAAGTATGATTGTGAAGTGATTAAGCCAAAATTTTTAAACCAAGAAGATTAGAACTTAAATAGTAACAGTGTGTTTTCATCTTTACAACAGTCATTCTGAGAAGACATGTTCCTATTCCAGGGAACCTTAAAATAATGTAATATCTTTAACCAAATCTACCTATTGTTCACCTACTTGATGCCAACAGAATTCCTCAATTCATAAATTCTGTTCGCTTTAAAGCAATTTTAAATGCTTTCTGAGATGAGGTGTGCTATAAAAGTATATACATAAACTAAAATATACTCTTAATTGACAAAGATCTCAAAATTTTCATTGACTAGAATTGAATGAGGCATTGTTTGTTTTTTTGAGTTGGACCCTGTATGTTGAAAGTTCCATTGCTTTTAAATAAATCTATTCAACCAGGACTGTCAAAAGCCCAAGTTAACAGGAGCCCTCAGGTGGAGTTAATTGTCTTCATTAACTGCCTTTGTTAGAAACACCATTCCTACAATAAATAGGTCCACCCAGAATGCTCAGAGGTGGATGACTTTATTTTGCTGATTTTTGAGTTGTAAAAAATTGTGAAGATTTCTTATTAAAATTTAGTATAGTGATCCATCTCCTTCCTTTAAATATGAAATAACACCTTGAATTTAGTAATTTTTAAATATGCATTCTTTTGAGTGGATTTTAAGTTTCTTGCAAGCAAATAATTTGTTATATTCTTCTGTGGATAAAATGAAAGTTCCTGTAGCCAGGCTTCTCACCTAGCCCTGGTTGGCTAGCTCACTACACACGTGTGAGCAATACATTGCTATTGACTCTATATAAAGAGCCCCACCCAGTCCTCTGGGCGACACGGTGGCATGACTGCAAGGCTGTAGGAGAGCAGAGCAGAGGCTGGAGTGATGGCAGTGCCGAGGACAGAGGCCCAGAGGACGGCTGTGCGGGCAGAGAGGCCCAGAGGCAGAGACCAGTTTGCTGCATGCAGACTCACTCTGAGTGGACGGGATTCTAGTGATTGACCTGCCACTGTGGAAATAAAGTTGGTTATAACCTTTTCACCCCAAGAACATTCTACTGTCATTTCTTTGGTCACAGTGAATCCATAGTGAACATGCCCGGGGCTGAAACCCATTGGCAAGACACTACCTTCACTCTAATATGAAATTAGTAGTTACTATTTCAGAGCATGTATTATATTTTTATAAGGTGTTACTTTATTTTTGCTTTTATTTTTCTAACATTTATTAGCATTATAATGTGATAGGCACACACTAACATTACTAATTTAATTATATATCAGCATTAATATATAAATCTAATAATTTATTATAAGTGATAAATATTTAGGATTTGTTATTTACTTAATATATCTATTTCCCTCAACAATATTGCAAGTTATATGTTACTAATGCAGTTTTATAGTGAGAAATCAGGCCTAGGAGAAGACAAGCAGGTAAGCCGAAGGGCTCTCAGCTAGGCAAAAACTAAACCCTGGTCTCATTCCAAAGATGGAAATAATGCCTTTTTAGTGTGCCACACTGCTTGTAATTCTCCAGGACCCTAGCACAGTGCACCCTGTTGAGTTGATAAGGGGAATATTAAGAAGTGTTAATATAGGGAATATAACATGGTATAGCTTTGTTACTGGATTATTATTTGGGGGGATCTTTTTTAATAAAGCAGAAATGGATCTGAATTCTAAATCCTCCATTTATTAGCTGCATGATCTTGGGCATAATAGTTTATGTCACTAAGCCTCAGATGTATCTTCTAAGACGTTGGTTCACCAAAATTACCTGCCTCACAGGATTGTAATCAGAATTAAATGACATAATGCACATGAAGGGGGTCACACAGTGCCAGGTGTAGTAAATACTTAGTAAAGGTTACCTATCTTGCTATCTTTGTAATCATACTAAATTGCCTTTTTTAGGAAAAAAATATTTCCCCTACTAGGTTAATATGAGGAGTTAAAGACAGAAGGGTAATGTGATCAGTTATTTTCTGAAATAAGAGATATTTAATATTATAATCACCAACATCCCATGTGATAGAAGAAAGGGAATAAATAAAAGATTAAAGGCAGAGAAGAAGGTACCGGGAAGATGGCGGCGTGAGCAGGGCGGCGGAAATCTCCTCCCAAAACCATATAAATCTATGAAAATACAGCAAATACAACTACTCCTAAAAGAGAGACCAGAATTTACAGGACAGCGCACAGCCTGCATCTACACCTAGAGGACTCGGCACCCCACGAGGCGGGTAAGATACGGAGCCGCAACCCGGCGGGACCCAAGCACTCCCCCACCCCAGCGCACCGGCGGGAGGAGAGGATTCAGAGCTAGGAGGGAGTGGAAGTACACCCCACGAAATAACCAGCCCTGGTGATCTGCGCCAGGAGCACTGACACACATCGCGTGGTACATCGAATATTGGAGAGGCAGAAGGTTCAGGTTTTGAGCTGGGAACGCGCCCAGGTCCATGCAGCCGATGCCCCGGGACAAGAGAAAAGCGCGTGCTGTCTTTAGCCATCTTGAAGAGGAGGGGGGCCCAGCAAGGGAACATGATAGCCCCTGCACGCTCAGCCCAGTGGGCTGGGAGTCCTGAGGAATTTGGGACCCCTTGGCTGGCAATGGGAAAAAGGTAGCCACACACAAACCTTACACAGAGAACAAAAGCCTCACATTTGTTCCCGCCCTGGCCAGAGCTACAAAGAGCGGTGCGGCCGTGGCTCTGGAATAGTGGAGCAACAGTGCCACCTACAGCATCCTTACAGAATCCACTCTCGGGAGGCGGGTTTTTTTTTTCCCTTCCTTTTTCTTTTCTTTTCTTTCTTTTCTTTCTCTTTTCTTTCTCTTCCTTTTATTTTTGTTTTTATTTTTTATATAGT
This sequence comes from Smutsia gigantea, assembly GCA_032199065.1. Lineage (NCBI taxonomy): Eukaryota > Metazoa > Chordata > Mammalia > Pholidota > Manidae > Smutsia > Smutsia gigantea. Next base: position 38,556 of record JAVSCE010013800.1, on the reverse strand, counting down.
CTTAAAGAACCCAGCTGACATACGTGGCACCTACCAGCGACCACTTCTATCACCATGAAAAGACAGAGGAATATGATACAGACAAAGATCACCCAGACACAGACAACACCTGAGAGGGAACCTGAAGGGATGGAAATGCACAATCTTGCTGAAAAAGAATTCAGAATAAAAGTTATAACCATGCTGATGGATCTACAGAGAAATATACAAGAGCTGAGGGAGGAAGTGAGGGAGGTCAGGAAAGCCAATGCAGAAACGAGACAAGCCATCAACGGGCTTAGCAGCAGACTGGACGAGATGCAAGAGACTACTAATGGAATAGAAATCAGACAACAGGAATACAGAGAAGCTGAGGCAGAGAGAGATAAAAGGATCTCTAGGAATGAAAGAATATTAAGAGAACTGTGTGACCAATCCAAACGGAACAATATTCGCATTATAGGAGTACCAGAGGAAGAAGAGAGAGAAAAAGGGATAGAAAGTGTCTTTGAAGAAATAATTGCTGAAAACTTCCCCATGCTGGGGAAGGAAATAGTCTCGCAGTCCATGGAAGCCCACAGATCTCCTAACAAAAGGGACCCAAGGAAAAAAACAACAAGACACATAATTAAAATGGCAAAGATCAAAGATAAGGACAGAGTATTAAAGGCAGCTAGAGAGATAAAAAAGATCACCTACAAAGGAAAACCCATCAGACTTCTCAACAGAAACCTTACAGGCCAGAAGAGAATGGCATGATATAATTAACGTAATGAAACAGAAGGACCTCGAACCAAGAATATTGTATCCAGCGTGATTATCATTTAAATATGATGGAGGGATTAAACAATTTCCAGCCAAATGGAAGCTGAGAGAATTTGGCTCCCATAAACCACCTCTACAGGACATCTTAAAGGAACTGCTCTAGAGGGAAGCACTCCAAAGGTTAAAAAGACGTCACCAGGGAAAAGAAAATCATAGCAAAGAAAGCAGACCATCCAAATACTAACTAAAGACAAAGAATAAAACCCTAGTATATTAAGAATGGTGGAGGAAGAACAAGAAGGGAGAGAAATAAAGAAACATCAGGTTGTGTTTACAATAACTTAACAAGAAAGTTAAGTTAGATTGTTAGATAGTAAAGAAGCAACTCTTGAACCTTTGGTAACCACGAATCTAAAGCCAGCAATGGCAATAAGTACATATCTATCAATAATCACCCTAAAAGTAAATGGACTGAATGCACCAATCAAAAGACACAGAGTAACAAAATGGATAAAAAAGCAACCCATCTATATGCTGCCTACAAGAAACTCACCTCAAACCCAAAGATATACATAGACTAAAAGTGAAGGGATGGAAAAAGATATTTCATGCAAACAACAAGGAGAAAAAAGCAGGTGTTGCAGTACTTGTATCAGGCAAAATAGACTTCAAAATGAAGAAAGTAGCAAGAGATAAAGAAGGACATTACATAATGATAAAGGGGTCAATCCAAAAAGAGGATATAACCATTATAAATATATATGCACCCAATATGGGAGCACCGGCATATGTGAAACAAATACTAACAGAATTAAAGGAGGAAATACACAGCAATGCATTCATTTTAGGTGACTTCAACACACCACTCACTCCAAAGGACAGATCAACCAGACAGAAAATAAGTAAAGACACAGAGGCACTGAACCACACACTAGAACAGATGGACATAACAGACATCTACAGAATTCTACACCCAAAAGCAACAGATTACACATTCTTCTCAAGTGCACATGGAACATTTTCCAGAATAGACCACATACTAGGCCACAAAAAGAACCTCAGTAAAGTGAAAAATATTGAAATTCTACCAACCAACTTCTCAGATCATGAAGGTATAAAACTAGAATTAAATTTTAGAAAGAAAACAAAAACGCTCACAAATACATGGAGACTTAACAACATTCTCCTAATTAATCAATGGGTTAACGACCAAATCAAAACAGAAATCAAAGAATATATGGAGACACATGACAACAACAAAACAAAGCCACAACTTCTGTGGGACACAGCAAAGGCAGTTCTAAGAGGAAAGTATATTGCAATCCAGGCCTATTTAAAGAAGGAAGAACATTCCCAAATGAATAGTCTAAAGACACAATTACTGAAATTGGAAAAAGAACAAATGAGGCCTAAAGTCACCAGAAGGAGGGACATAATAAAGATCAGAGAAGAAATAAATAAAATTGAGAAGAATAAAACAATAGAAAAAAATCAATGAAACCAAGAGCTGGTTCTTTGAAAAAATAAAATAGATAAACCCCTAGCGAGACTGATTAAGAGAAAATGAGAATCTACACACATAAACAGAATCAGAAATGAGAAAGGAAAAATAATAACAGACCCCACAGAAATACAAAGAATTATAAGAGAATGTTATGAGACTCTAAATGCTAACAAGGTGGGAAACCTAGAAGAAATGGACAACTTCTTAGAAAAATACAACCTTCCAAAACTGACCAAACAAGAAACAGAAAAACTAAACAGACCACTCACCAGCAACGAAATTGAAGTGGTAATCAAAAAACTACCCAAGAACGAAACCCTCAGACCAGATGGATTCACCTCTGAATTCTTCCAGACATACAGAGAAGAAATAACACCCATTCTCCTTAAAGTTTTCCACAAAATAGAAGAGGAGGGAATACTTCCAAACTCATTCTATGAAGCTAGCATCACTCTAATACCAAAACCTGGCAAAGACCTCACCAAAAAAGAAAACTACAGACCAATATCCCTGATGATTGTAGATGCAAAAATACTCAAGAAAATATTAGCAAACCGAATTCAAAAATACATCACGAGGATCATACACCATGATCAAGTGGAATTCATCCCAGGGATGCAAGGACGGTAAAACATTCGAAAATCTATGAACATCATCCACCACATCAATAAAAAGAAGAACAACAACCACATGATCATCTCCATAGATGCTGAAAAACCAGTTGACAAAATTCAGCATCCATTCATAATTAAAGCTCTCAACAAAATGGGTATAGACGGCAAGCACCTCAACATCATAAAGGCCATATATGACAAACCCACAGGTAACATCATACTTAACGGCGAGAAACCGAAAGATTTTCATCTAAGATCGGGAAGAAGACAGGGATGCCCACTCTCTCCACTGTTATTCAACATAGTACTGGAGGTCCTAGCCACAGCAATCAGACAAAACAAAGACATACAAGGCATCCAGATTGGTAAAGAAGAAGTCAAACTGTCACTATCTGCAGATGACATGATACTGTACATAAAAAACCCTAAAGATTCCATTCCAAAACTACTAGAACTAATATCTGAATTCAGCAAAGTTGCAGGATACAGAATTAACACACAAAATCTGTTGCTCTCCTATACACTAATGATGAACTAACAGAAAGAGAAATCAGAAAAACAATTCCATTCACAACTGCATCAAAAAGAATAAAATACCTAGGAATAAACATAACGAAGGAAGTGAAAGACCTATACTCTGAAAACTACAAGACACTCCTAAGAGAAACTAAAGAGGACATTAACAAATGGAAATTCATCCCATGCTCTTGGCTAGGTAGAATAAATATTGTCAAAATGGCTATACTACCCTAAAGCAATCTACAGATTCAACGCAATCCTTATCAAAATACCACCAGCTTTCTTCCATGAACTGGAACAAATAATTCTAAAATTCATATGGAACCACAAAAGACCCCAAATAGCCAAAGCAATCCTGACAAGGAGGAATACAATGGGGAATTATGCTCCCTGACTTCAAGCTCTACTACAAAGCCACAGTAATCAAGACAATTTGGTATTGGCACAAAAACAGACCCACAGACCAGTGGAACAGAATAGAAATTCCGAACATTAACCCAAACATATACAATCAACTAATATTTGATAAAGGAGCCTTGGATATACAATGGGGAGATAACAGCCTCTTCAGCAGCTGGTGTTGAAAAAACTGGACAGCTACATGTGAGAGAATGAAACTGGACTACTGTCTAACCTCATACACAAAAGTAAGCTCAAAATGGATCAAAGATCTGAATGTAAGTCATGAAACCATAAAACTCTTAGAAAAAAATATAGGCAAAAATCTCTTGGACATAAACATGAGAGACTTCTCCATGAACATATCTCCCCGGGCAAGGGAAACAAAAGCAAAAATGAACAAGTGGGACTATATCAGGCTGAAAAGCTTCTGTACAGCAAAGGACACCATCAGTAGAACAAAAAGAGATCCTGCAGTAGGGGAGAATATATTCATAAATGTCATATCTGATAAGGGGTTGACATACAAAATATATAAAGAACTCATGCACCTTAACAAACAGAAAGCAAATAATCCAATTAAGAAATGGGCAGAGGACATGAATAGACACTTCTCCAAAGAAGAAATTCAGATGGCCAACAGGCACATGAAAAGATGCTCCACATCGCTAATCATCAGAGAAATGCAGATTAAAACCACAATGAGATATCACCTCACACCAGTGAGGATGGCCAACATCCAAAACACAAACAACAAGAAATGTTGGCAAGGATGTGGAGAAAAGGGAACCCTCCTACACTGCTGGTGGGACTGCAAATTAGTTCAACCATTGTGGAAAGCAGTATGGAGGTTCCTCAAAAAACTCAAATAGAAATACCATTTGACCCAGGAATTCCACTGCTAGGAATTTACCCTACGACTGCAGCAGCCCAGTTTGAAAAAGACATATACATCCCTATGTTTATCGCAGCACTATTTACAATAGCCAAGAAATGGAAGTAGCCTAAGTGTCCATCAGTAGATGAATGGATAAAGAAGAGGTGGTACATATACACAATGGAATATTATACAGACATAAGAAGAAAACAAATCCTACCATTTGCAACAACATGGATGGAGCTAGAGGGTATTATGCTCAGTGAAATAAGCCAAGCCGAAAAAGACAAGTATCAAATGATTTCACTCATATGTGGAGCATAAGAACAAAGAAAAAAAACTGAAGGAACAAAACAGCAGCAGGCTCACAGAACCCAAGAATGGACTAAAAGTTACCAAAGGGAAAGGGATTGGGGAGGATGGGTGGGAAGGGAAGGACAAGGGGAGAAAAGGGGCTTTACGATTAGCAGATGTAATGTTGGGGGGCACGGGTGGGCTGTACATCTCGGAGAAGACAAGTAGTGACTCTATAGCATCTCACTACGCTGATGGACAGTGACTGTAATGGGGTTGGTGGGGGGGACCTGAGGAAGGGGTAGTTTAATCACCATAATATTGCATATGTAATTGTAGATTAATGATACCAAAATAAACTATTAAAAAAAGATTAAAGGCAGAACATTTGTGCCCTTCACCTTAATTTCTTACTTTGAGCCTGAATCATTTGGTTATTTAGCCTGACCCCAAGGAATTATTTTCTATTCCATTAACAATGCTACGCTTTTTAAAAGCATTTCTGCCCCCACATGCAACTCCCACCCTAAAGGTATAGCTCAAACACTTGTGCTTTGTCTAATTATAAGAAAACACAGGCGAGGATACCTTGTATCCAAAACTCACTTCAGAATCACTGGAAAATGATTCTGGTTGCCGACTACATTAGGGTTACGTCATTTATCAGTTAGCATTGATCCTTGTTTAGAAAATACACACTTCTAATTTGGTAATAAGATTTACCAAGATTGCAGTCTATGGTGTTGATATTTATGGAGAAAGATCCTCGAAATGATGCTTAAAAGGGGTGATATCACACTTGGCACATACCTTTTAAAAGTCTGTGTATTTCTGTTGCTCACTCACCTCAAAAATGCCTATCCTAGAGAATGAGCACCATCTTCTCATTGGATCTTGGATAAGTCACTTAGTCTCTCACTTTGTTTTCTCATATGTAACAAGAGGATAGAAAAGTCTACTTCACAGATTTATTCTAAGGATTTTAACTAAGTAATTCATTTGGAAATGCTTCTAGAGTGCCTATTACAGATAGGTTGGCAGTTAGTTCCTCCCAGAGGTTTATCTGTTTCAGTTACTTAACCACTGAAATTATAATTGGAGTTGGTAAAATCACTTGCATAACATTGTTTAAATGATGTGAACATTGTCAGTTTGTACTGAATAAGATGATATTTGGCATGTCTTCATTCTGCGATCCAATTTATGTGAAAATTCTTGAATTCTAGCCTACCAGTGCTCAATCAGCAGCTTGTAGTACAGTGTACATAGTTTTTGGTAGATAGTGGTTAAGTGTCTTATATAAAAGATGCATTGTTTACCAGCTCAAAGGTCAGTGTGTTCATAATTTTATATGGCATGGGTCAGACAGTCTAGAAATGTGTACGAATTTCTGAAATGCCATACATTTCTGAAATAAAACTGCCATTTTATAATGGATAGCACGTCGTCTGGGTCGCCAAGCATACATATAAGATTTACATGGCATAGCTCATCAGCGAGGCCCTCCAGAAATCTACTCTAGGACAAATTTCCAGATTCCGCTTTTAAGTACATCAACACTCTTTCCTCTTTAAATAAGTCTTTCTCAGGGAAATCACCACAATATTGGTCTTGGAACCAAATGTCCTTATGTGGTTGGATATTCGATTTTCTGAGTGATCACTTGTTAACTTGGTAAGGGTGAACTGTGCAGAATATATTTTCTATTTTGGCCTGTGGTTGGAGTTTGTTTTTCGATCTTAGTTTTCATTGGTATGTTCATAGTGAAACTAATGTCACCTGTGTTGTGAGATAGAGGTAAAGGTGACTACTACAGTATGGACACTGCACCTCATTTTTCTAAATGGACAATATATTGTAAAATTTGTTCATTACATATGGCAGTTGTATTCTGGTTTAATATCGATAGGTGGTTTTTATGTTTATTTATAAATAATTAGGGGTTCCAGTAATTTCTTTAAAGCAATTGTGAATGGATTTCTTAATTTTACTAAAGCTATAGTATTAATATATTGATGATGATATTACTACTAATAGCTACTATTTTCTTAATGCATACTATTCCCAGGCACCACTGAGCTATGATTTACAGGCCTCACTTCATATAATTATCAAAGCATCCTTCAAAATCAGTATTATCTCATTTTAAAGATAACAAATCTTAAGAGTAAGCTAGGAGACCAAATTTCCAATATAGATATTTTTTAAAAATATTTATTTAAATGTTGAGCAAGTCTTGAATATCGCCTAGGGAGTAGGAGCTCATTTTACTTAGCATCACATTGAATACAATAAATGTATTCATTGGATCATTTACCTATTCAACAAACGTTTGTGGAGTGCCTGCTATGTGCCAACAACCATGCCAAGGGCTGTGAGTAGAGTATTTAATAAGATAGACATAAGTCCTGCCTTCAGAGAGCATCTAGTCCATGAGAAAATTTTAAAGTTAGCCAAGACATTACCCGGAAGTGTGGAAAGTGTTTTGATATGGTGAGCAGAAGTTGCTGTATGAGTATACAACAGGGGGACCTATCCTGGGAGGAGAGGGCGGAGCCAACCTCTTCAGAAAAGACACTGAGGTCAATGAAGGGGCTTAAATAAAGCTACAGAGTGGGGCAATAGGCTAATCGTGATGCAAGAGAGAAGATCCAGTATAGAAAACTCCCTAATCCGTAGTAGAAAAGAATGACCTATATTCTGATAGCATACTTAATAATAGAAAGGCTGGTGTCAAAATAGGAATTATAATCCAAGAAACAATCTTAAATTTAATATTCCCATTGCTTGATGATTATTGAAACTAATGTGTTTTGAGTAGATACTGCTATTGCTGGGTTAAAATGACTCACCTGATTGAACTTCCACAAATATCTCTAGGCTTACTTTTAATTACTAAATAAATGAAAATGCCAATGTTTTCTTTAATACTTCGCAGCAGCTTTCCCCTAAACTTGGAAACTTTTATCTGAGTAAAGAAATAAAAAAATCTCACCTGCATCATAGTCTTATTCATGCTGTAGTGGAGCCAGTTGTAATGTTTCAGTTCACAAATATCTGTTTAATTCCTGTGAAGACATATAGTTGGAGTGTCAGGCAGTGGCTCAAAACATTTTTCATCATGAAGTCACATCAGTCAAAATATTTTTATCAAGAACCCTATAGATGTACATTTGTGTATTAACAAGAAATTCATGTACATTATTAATATATAACATATCAAAAACTTAAACAACATAGAGAATTTAAACAGTGGGATAAGGAAATTGTAAATTTTCTTCTCATGGGCCAAATGAGCAAGTCTTGAAGATTGCTCAGGGAGTGGAAACTTGTTTTGGTTGCCATCACATTGAGAGGGACAAAGGAATAATCTGTTAATAGCTACCTTCCAGTAGGTAACAAGATGGTAATAAGACCAGTTCACCAAATCAGAATGCTGTGCTCTGTAGTATTCAAAGTTGGAATAGTTGTTCAAAGTCAATATGGTATTTTCAGGACTAATGTAGCTGTATGTTGGGGCCAACGAAAGGGGGTAATGGGCAGAAATGACTGGAAGGTGGCTTGGCAGTGCTTTAGAACAGTGCTATTCAAAATTTCACGTGTCTGTGAATCAATTAGAGATCTGGACCAGGGTCCTGGAGTCTGGATTTCTCCCAGGTGATGCTGGACTGCTGGTAGCACACACCACTTGGAATAGCAAGGCTTCAGAGGACTTTCAAATCTAAAATGAGACATTTTTACGTAATTTGGTTGGCAGTAGGCACCTTTTAAAGGTGTTGCAGCTGGGAGCAACATGATCAAGTTGAACTTCAGGCAAATTTGTTTAGCAATAATTTATAGATTAGAATGCAGCCTGAGACTGGAGGGAGAGAGATAATTCTGGAGGCAATTACAATAGTACAGGTGAGAGGTAATAATGCCTCTGAACTAGGACACTGGCAGTGGACACAGGAAGGAGAAGATAAAATTGAAGGACATGGTAGAGGCAGAATCAACCTGGGAAGTGAGATAACAAACTAACACAGGTATAATATATAAAACAAATTAAATGGAGGGCTAGAGAAACTAATGAGAAGTATGACCTTTCCTGCTCACCTAGTAATTTGGAAATTTGAATTTTCATAAATTTGAATGCATATGCGTAATTTATGTGTTCAGCTAACCACAGGAAAATTTCTGGTAGAAAATATCAGAAAATAAAATTTAAAAAATGGACATGGACAACTAACTTTGAATGTGTTTATCTCCTCTGATTTTTATTTCCAGAAAGAAATGCATATCCTTGCAGTATATGTCCAAACAGGTCCAATAAATCTCAGTGATTGTAAATAGTGCTGTATCCTTATTGAGCAAACATTTCCAGTCAGTCCATCTGCTTCCTGGTGAAAATATTTAATGTCCACATAAAAATCCCTGAAATTTTTTAGAAGCATTAAGTGGCAGGGAGGAAAGTATTTTCATTATAGGCTCTGAATTTCCAGAGCTGTTTTCTGCTGTTTGGCCTCTTCGTTTGTGACCTGACTTTAAGGCTGCACATTCTATCAGTCAGAGACCATTGTTTACATTTTACTTGTATGTGTCTGTCTGGCTCCCCCTACTGGATGGTAAGTTTCTTAAGAGCCAAGACATTGGTTTACTAATTTTGTATCCCCAGATCCCAGCATAGATGCTGCATAAACTGACTTTTGAATGAATGAATTACCCCAGAACGTAAGACAGATGTGAGCGCAGAGAAAATTCCCTTTGAAATGAATGAGTAAGTGGGTAAGGGAAAGAATGAATGTTGGCTTAGCCCTTAGAATGGCTGTTTTCCAAGTTCTGTTGTCTTTATTGCTAGATAAGTGCCAGTCTTATTCAACCCAAAGAATGCAGTCAATATTTCACTTATCCTTGTCCACACACTATAAGCAGCCTTCGTATTATATAGTGACTTTTGAATCAAAAGGCTAAATTTAAATCTTATTGATCATAGGTCACTAATTAATGTGCTTTGCATTATAGTTTAATTTAAATGTTACATTTCTTTACCTCAAATCAACTTACCATTTTTCACTCATAAAGACTTTTTCTTCATTCTTTTAAGCCTCCCATTTTTCTTTTTTTAAGTAAGTTTCATTATACTCCAGTATTGTTGTATATGTGTGTTAGGAAAAACACTAACCTGTAACCTCTTGGTGGGCATTTTGTTACTATCCTCAGTAGAATAGTGTGGGAGTCTTTACCAGTGAGCATAAACATGGTAGGATAAAGGACAGTAGCCACCACTTCTTTCTGCATTGTGCCTGCACAGCCTCTGACTAGCGATTGTAACTGGTTAAGTCATCAGGATATAAATTTCTAAACTAACCGCTGACCCATAGTTTTTGCCAAATGGTGCCTTACATTCAGATTGGTTTCTGTATCAGGTTAGTTGCTTATCCTGCTATGTTGTTTCCAACCTTTCCAGGATTCTGGCACATTGTTTTAAATTTGTTTTCCCTATTCCTTTAAATGTTTACATTTTCACAAGTCATAGATGTGAGCAAACCCTGGAGACCATCTAGTTGAATACTTTTGTGATAGGGATGGTAAAATACTTTAGTTAAGCCATTTGTTAAGGACACAGAGCTAGTTACTGACAAAAAATGGAGTAAAAATAAATACCCCCACCATGTCCCCAGCACAGTGATTTGCTCTCTTATGCTGTACTATTGTGTCATTACAGGACTTTTTAGTTCCCCTGTGACCAACACAGAAGCTATGTTAAATGTTCCAGCCTGATTTATAGTTAACATTGATTGGATCTATTGGAAGCCTCAATGTGATCAAAGCAAAAGATGTTTTGAAGAAATGCTTTCTATATGATGTCATATGTCTTAACTTTGGACTGTCATCTTTTGATATCATCCTAGTTTCTTGATGTTCCAGAAGACTTACCAAATTTCTAAATTCATTTTTCTAAGTTTTGTCAGCGCATAATGTTTACTCATGTGACACTTCAGTTCAAAATTTTATCACTACACATTGTCTATATATAAAAACGTTGCATGGGGATTTTACTGTTCAGGAAGCTTGTTGATCTAAATAGAAACTGAGAATTGGTTTATCATTTGTACTGTCATGGTTTTGTGCTGGAGGACTGTCATGGGTATGCAGAATATAATTTCTATTAATGTTCATAGTCTATGGCATTTCACAGGATAATGAACGAAAATGCAAGGCCAGCGCACTTGGTCCTTGTAAGGCCTTCATTTTTGACAGTAACGGTTGAGTGAAGTAACCTTTTTTACAACCTCTTTCATTACATTTTCAAAGGAGGCTTCTGTGCAATATGCCACTGATTTTCACTCTACCTATTTACTGACATAAAGTCATGTCAGTGGTTTGAAGATCCCAGAGCCTCTTAAATCTCCTTCAAGCTCTACTTCTCTCCATTTCTACTACCAACAACCTACTGGAAGCCACCATCAACCTGAGCAATTGCAACTGCATCACTCTTGCCCTATTCAGTCCGTTGTTTACTCAGCATTCAAACCTATGCTTTAAAAATACAAATCTGATCCAGTCGCTCTCTGGTCTAAAATCATTCAGTAACTTTCCATTATTCGCAAATTCTTACTGTATCCAAAAAAATTGTTCTCTTTATCCCATCTTCTCCCCATCCATCTCTCCTCTCCCTCTTGCTTTCTCAGCTCTGCCCTCCATAAAAGCACATGGTTTGGCTGTGTCATCTCAGGGCCTTTGCCCATACTGTTTATTTGCAAAATATTCTTCGCCAAGCACTGCTTCAGACATTTATCTCCTTTTCATGCATGACTTTTCAGATTCAATGTCACTATCTTAGGAAAGCTTTTCCTCACTCTAAAAACTAGGTTACAGCTTCTTGTTATGTACATTCTAACACTCTGTAGTTCTGCTTTAGAGCAACAGTCATAAATATATTTATTAACTTATTTATTATAAATTTTTATTGACTCTATTTTTTAGTTTTATGCTACTTAAGGCTATATCTCCTTTGTTCGTCATTGTATCATGAGGACCTGGCAGATTGTTTTGACCATGTTGGGTTCTCGATAATATTTCTTTAGCTATTGCTTATCAAAGCTCAAATTTCCTACTAGACTTGATGAACTTGAGGTTGCTAAATTCATTGTTAAGAGAGTGGTCTTGAAAATGTTGTTTTGAATTTCAAGGGAATGCCTAAAAATTTATTAGCAAGAACTTATTGGAATGTCTTTTTGTTTTATTATTTATAATTTTTGGCACCTATATTTTATGTAATATATTGATAGAGTAATACAGGTATATAATTTGTATGACTATAAATGGACAGAGAGAATATGTACTCACTATTCTTATTTTCTCTTTCTTCTTTCCATCTCTGCTTCCTTCCTTCCTTTTTCTTTTTTCTTTCTTTTAGCTTGCTAGTGTTACATGGTCAACAAGTCTGGAGACTACTGAAGCAGAAGAGCTTGATTTGCTTTTTCCTTAATACATATTTACCATTTATTTAATAAGCAGAGATAGATAAGTCTTTTAAATTGCATTTTGGGGCCTAAATTTGTACACTATAGTAACAAAAATTGCTTCAGTATAATTTATTTAAAAAAGAAAACATTTATTTGACTTCCCAAAAGAAGGATAATGGACAAAATAATAACACTTTCATATTAAAGGCAGTAAAATTGACAGTGTTGTAAAATCGTGTTACTCTTCTTCTGTCCATGTTGTCATTCCTAATCTATGCTATATGTTCTAACAGCTATAAGTACTTAATATAGGGTGAATAAAAGACATTTAAAATTAAATACCAAACTCCCTACCTTGCCTCCATTATCAAGAGTAAAGTAAAATGAAATAGACCAAGAAATTAGCTTATTGGAAAATACCCAGATGGATTATTAGATGTCATGGTACAATTTATCTAAATATCACATTTGCCTCTAATCTTTTAAATTGCAATATTCAGCAAATGGTGTTTTTTGGGCTACCCTTATATTCCTGTGGCTGTTTTTTTTCCTTTCTTTTCAATTTTTAATGGATTCTGTAGGCATTGCCTTAAGCTACAGGCATTGCCTCATGATAGAGGTTATTTTACTCTCATTTTGTGGTATCATTGTGTTTTAAGCAACAATAACAAAAAGTCATCTGTAATGATAATATTGTAGCAGCTTTATTTATTTGCCTGACTTCTGTAAATTAGTTTCAGGATTTCCTTAAATACAGTTAAAGCCAAAAGCTCATGTAAGAAAGAAGACAGAAAAATTAATCAGAAGAAAAACAATCTTGAATGACTCGATATTGAAAGGATAGATGGTCATTTAGTTACAAAAGCAGTTTCAAACTACCTGGTGGATCTAATTTAATTTTTCTTACCATAGTTTCTAAAAGAGCATTCATTGTTGCCTCCCTTAAGTTTAATGGAAATAATTACCAAATTTCTCTGTTATCTAGAAACTGAGTAAATAAACTGAGTCATTAACTTAAAAATGTTATCAGGGGTTCCAGAGTTTCACTAATGGAATTTTACATATCTAAAGGGAGCAATAAAGGGGAAGAAAATACGTGATAACATAATTATATTTAATACCTACATGTGATTCATGGCAAAACTGAATGTTACTTTGAAATGTTGTCCCTCTAATATGTGTTGAACTATAAAAAGAAACAATATAAATTAATCTTGGGAGTCCTTGTTACATACCATAGTTGTAGTTTAAACCATGTAATCTGCTGAAACAACTATCTTACTATAAAATGGAAATTCTATAAGGAATGTGCTAAATTTCTACTCCAATATTAGCAGTAGAACAAAATCCTGCACAGATTACATACATACAATTCAACAACCTATTGGATAATATTAATACTTAGTTGGAAATAAAGCAGTTTACATTGTGGATATCTGTACTTTTTTGTGATATTAATAATGATCTTTTTCCTTTTTCTAATCAACTTGCTGCGGGATCCTTCTTTCTTAAAGTATTTCTAAAGTTCAATTCATACAGAAATCACTTCCTCAAAAATCTGTGCCTGCCTGAAAACAGCCAATATTTCTTGAAGTTTTTTCATGCAGGGCCCACAGGACCTTCCTTATCTGACAAGAAAAAACTAGACATCACCTATGCATCTTATTATTCTCAGAAAAACAGGGAATAGATATGTTTTCTAGGATTGCTATGGGAATTTGACAAAGACTAGATATGAAATTGAAGGCTGGTATTTGAGCTGACTTGCAACTGTATTTTTTTCTATTTTTCAGTTTAGAAGTTCAATATAACTATATGATTTTGGATTACACAAACCTTCTGGTGTTGTTTTATGAATAGGTTGGAAGTGCCCTTTATTAGAAAAATTGGAAATATAATTAGTGACTATGCAACATATATGTAGAAGGGATAGGTACAGTGTCTATGGCAAGTTAAGAAATCAAATTGGAATGTCACTGTAAGTTGTGAAGAAGAAATGCAAAACCTTCCAACCCCTTCACAAAATTTATTTCAAGTCAATATGACCATATAATTACTTTTGGTAGTAGAGATATACATTTTATTTTTATTTGAAGTCTGATAACTTCAGGGAAAAGTTATTAAAAAGCATCCTATGCCTCCAGCTGTATAGTAGACACTTTAAAGACACAAAGATATGGGTAATCATTAAGTCAGTGTTGAGAAATTATATATATATTTATAATATATAAATTTATATCTATACACATATTATGTATATAATATAGTATATGGTGAGTATATAATGTATATGATAAATACATATGTCATGTTTATAACACAGTGTAATATACCTTATTAAAGTATGACCATGATTTGGATTTTGTATGGATGGTGGTTTACTTCCTGTTACTGAATGTCGCACCCAACATAATGAAGCCGTAAAGTAAAATTCAGAGATGAATAACATGAACTACTCTGACCTTTAATTTTTTTACATGTAAAGTGGGTGTTAGAGTTCTACTTCTCCAACAAGTGATAGGGATAGTGTCATACATATTTCACAAAGTCAAAAAAATATAAATCATGTACCACAATATCTATATAATTCAAAATTCTAAGTTAAAACTGCTTCAATTGCCTTTATGTGAATATGAGTAAAGTGAAAATGAAGCATTTCATAATGCAAATGAAATTTCTGAAAATGGGGTGTAGATAAAGCCTGTAGCTATATGTGAGCTCTATCCACAATTATGAAATGTGTAATTCGAAGTAAAGTTGGTTAAAATTTGAGAAATACAGTATACAGCCAGTAATTTATTAGGCACATAAAATTAAGACCGTAGACACAGAAAAATAATTATCTGAGTGCAAACTAAATATCATCTCTGTGTGTCTAAATGTCAGTAAAAATGGCAATAGAGGGAGAGAAAAAGTACATATATTGTTCTTTCAGCATAGCGCTACGTGCTTTTAAGGGTTTATTGTGGTGTTTTGGTAGATAAAATAGGGTCTTCTTAACTGAGAGAATGTGAACTTGTGTTCAAATAGTGCTTTTCAAGTTTTAAGTTTCATACCAAATTGAACATAATGATTCATTTCGCCAATAAAAGCCTAAAGATGTGTTTGATAACTCAAGGTTTTTGAACCATTCAACTGGTTGGACTAAATTCAGCTTAATAGCACACATATGGTTCCTTTTAGCATCAAGATAATTACTACATTTTTCTTTTCAAAAGGTTTAAGTTAGCTGTATGACTGAACTTTTTCAAATTTAAAGTTTACTGCTATATAGGTATGGCTAAAGTCTAGTTACATAATTGGAAAGGGAATTGTGTGATTCCAGAATATATCCATGGTTTTCAGCTCATTGCTTAAGGCAGTGGTTTTCAAAGTGTGGTTCATGGACCAGGAACAATAGAATCATCTGGGAACTTGTTAGGGATGCAAATTCTTGTTCCCTTGTAATGCATGCTAAAAATATATCCAGTTCACATCTGGCAGCTTAATGCCATACAGTAGTGAAGCAAAACTTGCGAGGGTGAGATCCCTTATCACAGAAGAAAAAGGAGTCTTGTGCGATTGAGCAGCAACAAAAAGAGTTGAGGAATCATGTTAAGGAAAACTGGCTGGCATCACTGGGAAGTAAGTTCAGGAACTCATAAAACGATGCAGAATCAGGGCAGAGTGGGAACATATTGAAGGAACTTGTAGATTTGACATGGGAACATGTATGTGGCCATTAAGTGTGGAGGGAAACAGTTTCTCCATCAACTTCATATTCTTTGCAAAGCGGGGAGGCACAGAGGTCTTAGGCTTGCTGGTAAACCCAGCCAGGGCTGCTGACTTGAGGTTGCTTTTATCGCAGTAGACCGGTGATTCTCAAATTCCAGCATATTTGATAATCCCCTGAGTAATTATTTCAAATGCATATTCCTGAGCCACTTTCTCAGAGATCATGAGTAAGAAGTCCAAGGATCACACTTGAAAAAAACCATGCTAAAAGATTATAGGTAGGCAGAGCGTTTTACTCAGATGCCCTATATAAATCACTATTATTCATTGTGTTGAAAAACAACTGATCATAAAAAATAAGAAAGATAAATATTCAAATAAAAATATTTTCAAGAAATCTCTTTGAGGGATTCACACATATTAGAGATTCTTTTTGTTTCTAGTATCAACTACATAATAAACTAAACACAATCAGTACCCAAGAATTTTTTATATTGTTAGTAGCAATGAATGCATAGCTACTCTCTCCATGGTTTGCTAGTGTTCTGCTTTAGGAAAGGAACAGAAAATTCATAGATACATGGTCCATTAGCTACTCTAAGTGTAGTCGTTTATTGATTGATCTGTTTGATTTTTGATTGATCTGATTCTACTCTCCTTATCATTGCTAATGGTGATTACAAGGCCCCCTTATTGTAAATTTACTCAAGCAACCTGGCAGCTGAGACTGCTGCAATGATCATTTTCAAGCTAAGAGAGTGAATTAGACAGAGATACTGCAAATTTGGAACTGTAATGCCATACTGTGTTTCCTAAATGCTTTTGGTGTGGTTAATGGCAACCAGTCACTTGTGATGTGACTCAGAGCCATGGGGGAAAAGATATGAAAAAAAAAATGACATATATTAACATTTTATTTTAAAAAGCATGTGACATTTGGATTAAGTTGTCTTGTTTATAAAGACCTGGCAAATTTATAATACATATTAAATGAAAGCTTCTCAGCTGTAATAAGAAATAACCATGTTTACATGGGGAGGTGACAAAATGATGGTTTTATTTAATATTTTACTGTCATTTAAAACTCACAAAACTTCAGAAGTAGATTTATAGTAAATGTGGTTAATGATATAGAATATTGGATATTTTATTCTGGCAAAGTACAGGAAAAAAACCTAACTCTTGAAAATGCATAAGGGTTGATTTATTTAAATTGTGATGGATCTATTTGCTAAATTCAATAGATGAAGTTCTATACTAAGTATAAGGAGGCAAGAAAACCTCAGCTTGTGTACCAAGTAAAACCTCATGTTCAAAATCAATATGGGTTGTCATATTGTGCTTAAAATGCTCTAGGATAATTAATTTTTAAAGAAAAATTGTGGTGATACTTTTGTCATAGTGACAAGTCACTACTTATTTATGTTTTGAATTCAGGTTTGTTTGTTTTCTCCAGTCCCTTATTGCAGAGCACAGCATGTCATATACAGTATATATCCAAGTGCTTTGGAAAGCTTGCCAAATGAGTTATGAGTGGGCTGGGGTTAATCAGTTTATTATTCCTTCAGCTTAGTACCTACAAGTAAAAGTAAAATGCAACTCAGTCATTGAAAATTCTACATATTTCCCCCTGGAGTTCCCCATGCAGCGGGAGATACAGGAAAATGATAGTTGTTAGAATTTGGAAACTACATGTCATCAGCTTCTTTTAATAAGATTCCAGTATAATATTCCATGTAGAAGTGGGAACACTCAAAATTTTTTCTTGAAATAATATATTGCCTCATATAATACTTTTCTTTAATCTAGCTTTGTAGCTCTAAAACTTTAGCCTGTATTAGAATTACCTGGAAGGCTAGGTATTCATAACTTCCTGGACCCATACACCTGGAGTTGCTGAATCAGTAGATCTAGGGTAGACCCTGATAATTTTCATTTCTAACCAGTTCCTACATAGTGCTAATGCTGCTAATTCAAGCACCACACTTTGGGAACCACAGGCCTAGTGTGTCATAAGCAAATCTGAAACCTTAAAAAAAGAAAAAAAGCAGCTTCAGAGGGATTATTCAATTGTGCTACAGATGTATTTATTCTGAATTCTTACCTTTAATTCTTTTAAAAATGAAAAACTTGGTATTTTTATGGGAGTTATTGAAAGAAGAACCTTCTTTTCATTTGAGATTTTTCCTCTCTGGCAATTTAGCTAGGTAAGGATCCATACTTAAATCTGCTGATCATGCCTGGGATTGCAAACAAAGACATTACAATTCTATGGTGGATAGTCTTTCTGTGTGATGAATGGGCATTAGTTTGAAAATGTGCACACTTTCTGCTGTACTGTGTTGTTCCCCCTCTATCAAAGACATCAATGCTTTTGACCAATGTATGACTTCAGATTTCTGTCATTGAGAAGCAGAAGGAGGCTGGACAGTGATTCATATGATGATGATAAAGACAGAAAGCATACCAATTCAGGCCTCCAAAACGACTCACCATTTTGTTCTTGGGGTTTGGATATAAGGTCCTGTTAGTTTCTGACTCATCTGTCTTTGTAGCATCATTACTGTCTCTACTATTAAACTGAAGGCTGGCTTCAGAGGAACTGGGGCCCTGTCAAGTAGTATGCATCTCCCCTCACCTGCAAAGAGAGATGACTGTTGAGTTTAGTCAACTGAGCTGAATTCTGCTTCAGTGAAGAACAAAGGAAGAGGAGAAGCAGTTCTGCCAACTGGAGAACATTCCATGGTGCATTGCAACCTATGGGGTTAGGGGTGCATTTCTCTTTATTTTCAGAAAGGGCAAAGTTGTGTTGCTTTAAATCACTTTCCTTATTTATTTTGAAGATTATTTGAAGTTTCTGATCATTTCGGTACATTCAGAATTATAATAAATACTCTTAACAAATTACTTTTCGTCATTACAGTTATATTCCACTTCTCCCAAACACTCTAGTGCTATCTCCAGTTGAATAGACCTATTTTCTTCACTGCAAATTTTCACAAGACACTTCTTTTCCAGAGAAGAAATGGTTAATTTCATTTGACATACAGTTGACTCTTGAATAATGTGGGTTTATACTGCATGGGTCCACTTATATGCATTTTTTTTCAATAAATATATTGGAAATTTTTCTGGAGATTTGTGATAATTTGTAAAACATTTTCCTTTCTCCACCTTACTTTACTGTGAGAATGCAGTATATAATATGTATGCTATGCAAAATATGTGTTAATCCACTGTTTATGTCATCGGTAAAACCTCTGGGCAACAGGAGGCTATTAGTTGTTAAGTTTTGAGGGAGACGAAGATTGTAACTGGATTTTCAACTGCACAGGCAGTTGGCATCCCTAACCCCCACATTCTTCAAGGGTCAGATGTATGTTTGCTTTTCTTATAATATAGTAGTCACCGTTTGCACATGTAAACACATTTGCACAAAATGCAATATTTAAAATCAAAGTATTGCATTAACTGAATTAATATTTTGTTAAAATACATCCTCTCCCTAACCAATCTAACTTTTATGTTTTGTATGTTCTAGAATAGTTAATGGAGGTGGTTAGAATAATGACCCTCAGAGATGCCCAAGTCCCCTGAACTTGAACTGTGCTACATACATGACCAAAGGGAGTTTGCAGATGTGATTAAATTGAGGATTTGAAGTGGAGAGATTATCGTGGATTATCCAGGAGGGCCTGGTATAATCACAAGGGTCCTTATAGGAGGGATGCAGGAGAGTCCAAATTAGAGAGTCAGGGAAGGAATTATGTCTAAGAGAGGCTTTGGTGATCAAGGTTATTATTGAATGCATGCTGAATTTGAATAGGATCTGCTGTGATTTTCCCCTCTTTTTAATGTCAAAACGTAAATGCAGTTCTCTTACTAGCTTTCAGTAATGGGTCCTTATTAGACTTGTTAAAGGAGAATGATGTTTCCAACTCATTGCTGACTAGATTGGTTCTCAGATTTTGTCTTGCACCAGAATCACGTGGACAGTTTGCTAAAACAAAAGTTTCCGATTCAGTAGGTTGGGGTGGCGTCCAGAAATTTGCATTTGTAACAGATTCCCAGGTGAGGCTGCTGCTATTGATCTGGGACTATAGTGTGAGACCCAGGGGACTGTGTAATCCACTCATGAGCATGAGTGGCCCAGAACAGGGTTTCATCTTTGAAGGTAATGAAAAAAAAATGTCTCCTTTAGGCTTTGATCAAGTTAACAACCACAAAACAATTCTCTTTCTCCTTCTCTCTCTCTCGTTTTCAAGATTTTACTAATCGTAGCCTGTGAAGCTCTTTGTTAAAAGTCTCACTTAGTAACCCATATTACAGTGGAGAACTTCAGCTATAATGATGGTTGTCAGTTCAATAACAACTACTGTCTTTAAAAAAGGAAATAAATTGAGCAACAAAGGATAATGTTTTATATGAAACACCTCAGAAAATCTGCAGCTATATCTAAGGTTTATTTGTCAATATTTTAATCCTTTTGCATCTCATTGAGATAGGTAAGATTTAAGTATTGTTTATCCCTCTTTTTCAAGAAGAGATTATTTTCATTTTTAAGGGAGCAGTGGGACCTCAATTAGGCTGTTTTCCTTGTTTCCAAATCTTGCACTCTGTCTCAGTTGATCCACATTATCTAATACAAACCTATTTCCTTTCTTGTGTTTTGCTATATTGCTTAGAATTTAAATGTTACAGTGGAGTTTTGTTACAGATGCCTATCTCTGTGTGTGTGTGTGTGTGTGTGTGTGTGTAGATGTGCATGGGCACACCTACTCACGTGTATCTGTATATATATCAAATTGCTTCTGGGAAGGATACAAGCAGAGATTTAACTCATGGGAAATGCATCCATATTTTCACTGTTTTTCCTCATTTGAATAAACACTATTACTTAAAAAAACCTCTGTATTATTAGTTCCACTGTGTGAGGTATTTCAAATTTCAAAGAGTTACATAGGGAGTAAGTACATGGAATCTGGAAACAGATCTACATTCAAATTCTGACTTTGTCACTTGCTAACATTGAACTGAAAGAGGTTAATTAATGTCTTGTCTCTATTTCCTCATCTGTAGTGAAAATAATAATAGTCCCATCCTAGGGTTCTGATGAAAATGAAATGCTGTAATACTTGTAAGGCTCTTAGCACACCAAGTTCATTTCAATTACGCATTACTCTCTGAGCTATTAAATACTATGTTCTCAAAACTTGTATTTGTAAAATAACACTGTTGTGTCTGCACAGAGCTCAGAATGAATCTTTTGACTATAATTTCGCTTCAGAATATTAACTTATTGCATGTAAATTGTTAGGTACTACTATTAAAAATAGAATGTTTAAAATAGATGTAATTGTTAAGCCCATAACTCTTAATTTTTTAAACTCTTAATTTTCTGTTTCTCCTTTGAGCACCTTGGTCATTTCACTGATGGGACAAACTTTAGAAAGAATTTGGTGGAAACATTTGTTGACTCATTCAATCAAGGAATGATTACAGAATACCAACTATGTACCACACACTCTTTTTGGAGGATTCAGCAGTGAAGCAGATACAAAAATGCTGCCCCTGTGACAATTATATTGTAGTGGATTGATTGTATAAAATAAAGAATGGCAATTGTATTTATATAACCAGTAAGTCAACTTTATCCCTCTTTCAGATTTTGAAAAATTGCCCCTTTTTAAAATTCTTGCAATGTAAGGCAGGTGCAACTGAGACAATTTGCATTCATTTTTCCAAGTTATCTAGGCTCCTCCTAATTTTAAATCAATTAACTATAAGTCATTTTCTAAATCTAAAACCCCAAACACATTAAGAGATAGATTTTGAGTTTTTAATCTGTATAATGAACATTGTCCACTCGAGTTCCAGCATCCCTCACCCTCCTGTAATAGTACCCAGATTTCCTCCTAGAATCCACCTGGGCCCCCACTTCTGATTTATTTGTGTCAGGTGTGGCTACCTCTTGGGATTGGGTACAGACCACCTGACCTTGGCTTAAGCTACTGAATAGTTATTTCTCAAGCCTCACTGATTAGCTTGGAGATAAGTATGTGCCTTAATCGGCCAGTGAGGATCAGTGATGTTTACCTCCCTGCTTTTGTTGGAGTGATAGGAAATCCAGCGAGATTTGAAACTGAAGAGCTATGAAGCTAGAGCTGCTGCTGTTTGTAAAATGTGAGAATGACATCACTCATGAAGAAGAGCAGGGTTCAGAGAAACTGAATCTGGCACCCTGCTTCATACCTCTGCTCTAAGGTAGACCCAGTCCTGGGCTTGTTCATTATGTAACATCCAGAGCAGAAGGTTTTGTGTTTGTCAATATGCAGACAGGTGTGTAGCACTGGTGACTCCAACCCAGACATGGTAGAGTCAAGGTAATGTGGTTTTCTAAAGTGGTGAAGAAGCCTTCCTAAAATTGCAAAGAAAACAGAGCAAAATCTTCCTTTGAATTGCAAGGAAAATCAATAGATATTAAGCTTTGAGAAAATGCTTTGCATGTTCATATTAAATCAAGTTAGGTTCTAGGTTCCTGTTATTACAAACAAATTTTTTAACCTTTGTAAATATCCAAAAGAATATCCTAAAGTCATGCAAGGTGCTGGATAATGCTTTATCATTTGAGAATGGCCTACATATTAAAAATTTTAACATATGTGCCCTGTTCTGAGCACAATAATGGTCCCCCAGAGATGTCCACATCCTGATTCTCCAAACCTGTGAATATTACAGGTATGGCATGCATATATGTCAGTACATACATATATGATAAAAGAGTTTTGCGAATATGATTAAATTAAGGGTCTTGAAATGTGGAAATTATCTTGGATTATCAGAGTGGGCCCAGTGTAATCACAAGGGTCCTTACAAGAGAGAGGAAGGAGAGAAAGAGAGAAGATGTGAGGGAAGGAGAGGTCAGAGGGAACAGGGCCATGAGGCAGGGAATGTGGGGAGCCTCTGAAAGGTAGAAAAACAAAGAAATGGGGTCTCCCCTAGGACCTCCAGAAGGAATGCAGCCTTGCTCACCTAGTTAAGACTTCTGACCTCCAGAACTATAAAATAATAAATTTGTGTTGTTTTAAGCCACTAAGGTAATAGTTGTTACAGTAGCAACAGAAACTGTGTTCCAGCCACTAAATGCCAGTATTGCCTTCCAATCAACATGACAATGAAAATGAAATGAATTTTTCTAAAATGCCCATGGTGGAGACCTCCTTCTCCAGTCTTTCCCTCTTCTAAATCCCTCTCCCATCTAGACCAATGCAGACTTCTAACATTTCCCCATTCTTCAGGTTTTCATGCCTTGCCAGTCCAACCTCCCCGCTGTGGATTACTAGAGTACCTTCTCCCAAGTCTCAATCTGATTTCGTTATTTCTTTAGCAGCCTCATAGCCTCCACAGTTTTTATGGAATACAGTACAAGCATGGTAATTTCATTGACAAAGCCCTCTGTGATCTAGCTCTTGATTATCTTTCCAGCTATCTCCCTCACCACACTTTTGACCCTTGCCACACCGGGAGGGCCAATCTGTCATTCCCAGAACATATGAGACCATTTTCTTGCTTCTGTGTCTTCCTTATGCTTGTCTTACTCTCTGAGGTGCTCTCCTCACCCCCATTCCCTTAATTTTTTTCCTGTTTTCAAGACTTAGATTGTTTTTAAGACTTCAGCTCAGTGAAACTTTATGTTACCCCTCTAGTTATAACTGACCATGCTCTTTAGGCACCCATGTCCACCTGCATTTCCTTATATTGTAAAATATCCACCATCATCGTGATGTGTTTGGACTTCTACTTCCCATTTCTAGACCTCAAGTGCCTAACTGGCAGGAATGGTATTTTGCCAGGCTTTGTATTCCCAACAAATAATGTATTATCTCAGAGAGTAGTAGGTGCTGAATAAAGATGTGATGAATGAATTAAATTAGCCAATGCTTATCAGAACCGCATATGATGATATTTGATGAGTAGCACACCTTGATTTAAGCTGCAGGAAATGGCATTTGTTATTAGGCCAATGTTTGTGTTCTGTAAGGCACCACTTAACATACCCATGTGGAGTGCCACTGAGCCTTTAAGTTATGTTAGTCTCATAGGGACTGTGATCCTATTTTTCCCCCCAAGATTCTTGATGAGCACTTTGTGAGAGTGTAAATTAAGTAATATTCTCATGTCAAACTGAATTACATAGATCACTTCCTCTTACTATGCTGGACTTGTCAAGAAAAACATTTTGTTAGTCCATGTAAGATGTATTATGTTGTTCCCAAAGCTGTGATTATTTTTATTATTCCACGAAAGTCTAATAAAGTGTTCTTTGGGTGAATTGTACAATGTTAAAAACCTGCCATCTTCACAACTTTTAATCATACTTCTTAAATTATCATGGGTAATTCTAAAAATTACATTTTTAGGTGTCAAAGCAATAAGTAAAGCTTTTGTCACGTAACTTACTAAGTAAAAGTTTGCATTTATCATTCATACAATTACAGAATATTTAATGTACTGGAACCATTCCTTAGAGCTTTCTCCTTAAATAGGCATGGTGGTAAATTTCTAATGATGTCTGTAGTCTTAAATTTTCATTTCTCACAAAGGAACTTAAATGACCTGGGAGCTTAACCTTACCTTATCCCTAACTTGCTGTATGACCTTGGCGGAAGTTGCTTGCCAATGCTGTCTCCCTTTAACTCTAAAATGGGAGGAATAGTATTGGTGATCTCAGAGGGTCGTGAATATCAAATGAAAATGTAGGCGAAACACTAGCACAATGCCTGGCTCAGAGTAAATTCTCAATAAAGATAAGCTGTAAGTATCATTATTAGTTCTGGGTATTTACTGCTCTATTTTTATAATATAATGTTCTTCACTTAGGAGGCATTCTATGCATGCTGATGACTCCCTGCTACTTTAAGTCAAAAAACATAATTAAACTACAAACCTTGATCTCAAGGTGATTTACAGTGTAAGAGAGGGAGAGATGACAAATATACCACTAATTATAAGGAAGAATATGATTAATTGCCTAAGAAGGTAAAATGTATGACATGTGTATGAAAAAAGGAGAAATGACATTCACCGGCTGGGCTCAGATATCAAGGTGATGATGGCAAGAAAAGGCTCTATTTAAGTACTTAAGAGTAGGTCTAATTTTGACAAAGGCTATGAAGAGATATTCAAGGCAAGAAATAGAAAATAAGAAGGGGGAGAGTGGTAGTTCTCAAATAAAATAATTTTCGTTTTAGTACAAATGGTCACCCTACTGTTTTACTATTTTTATCACCCACATCTCTTAAAAAATGCAGTTAATGGATTTTTTCATAAGTCTAAAATAAACTTTTAAAGTTTATTTTCAAGTTGAAACGTGGAAATTTTTGTTTTCATTCTCAAAAATTTATGGCACATGCAAAATATAAAGATGCCATGAAAATGAATGATTATCATATCCATTGTCTCAGCATCTATATACATGGCAGCAGAGTTGGAAGCACGTAAGAAAAATATTGGAATGAAAAATGATGTAACTGACCCTGACAGCTTCTTTGTGACCATCTTGGACAGAATACCTGACCAGTATGACTGGTTTTGCAGAAATGAAATATTAGGATGCCAGAAAACAGTTTGCCATCATGAATACAATCATTTAGTCCATTCTGTGACTAAGGCTAGGAGCTCTACAATAGTAAAAATATTAAGGAGTCATATTAAGTTGGGAAACCCTCATGGGAAAAAGGTACCTTTTTGCAAAAGTGGCCTAGCAGAAAATAGAAGATAAGGAAGAAAAGGAGGAGAAAAGACAATTGTGTTTGTGTATGTGTTCCCATAGTTGTGGCATTATGTTACCATGGTTATGTTAAAAAAAAAATCCATCTGAAAACTGACATCTACTAACAAGATCTACATCGTATCTTTAATATGTATTACTACTAATGTTACACCCAATAATTATAGTGGTAATAATAGTTATTTATTGATTGATGAGTGTATCACAGATACCATATTAGAATTTGTATACATGATCTACACCACCAAGTAGTTTAAAAAAAAATATATATATATATCCATTTCATAGGTAAGGAGTTTGAGACAACAAATAAATGACAGATTCAGAATTTGAAGCTTGTTTGGTATGGCAACAAAACATTTAGCCATTCCACTATTCATAACTGCAGTATTTAGCATGGTGCTTGGTTTATAAATGGAGGAGTGAATAAGTATTCTATGAAAACATTTACTGATCTTCACAACCTTCTCCTAAAAATATTGTGACAAATTGTGACCAAGCTGAGATTTAATTATTTGCAAGCTAACAAGATAGCTTACCACAGGTTCATAGTTACTGGCAGAAGACATAGACTATGAGGTCAGAGACTAAGGGCCTTTTTACTCAAAGCAGTAGCAATTCTCTAAGCCCCAGTTCCCTCAGTGTGGCATGAAGAAGTCCAGACAACACCTATTTTCACAGTGTGTTGCATTACAGGAGAGGAACCTTGTGTATACAGGAACCAAATCTTTTATACTGGACAGTAAACATGCCTTCCCATTGTTCTGGAGTGCTACACTATTGCTATTTTTCAAGGCTGTTCATACACAAACATCTTTTATTCATTTAATTGTTTTATTTTTGTTGAAGTATCATTGATACACAATCTTATATTGGTTTCAAACAACAACACAGTGGTTCAGCAGTTACCAATATCATTAAATGCTCACCCTCTCTAGTGTGGTTACTATCTGTCAACATAGATTTTACAATCATTTGCTATATTCTCCATGCCTTACTACTATCCCTGTGACCAACTTATATTATGATTGAGAATATCTGTACCCTTTTATCCCCCTCGCCCTCCCCAACCACCCACCCCAACCTTCCCCATGGTAACCACCAGTGGTAGTCTGAGACAAAGTGCCTCTGCTCACAGGAATTGCAGAAATGTGAGACTCATGGAGAATTGTCTCCCAACACCTTTCATTTGCATAAATGTGTTCATAGGAATATGGCCCTGACCTGTCCCAGATTCACCCCTAACTCCCCTATCCTTACACTTTTGGGCTTAGATGCTTCCATAGGGGAAACTATAGCTGCAATACTGGCCTACTGACATTGACCTGCCTGAAATTGGAAGGAAACCATATAAGCCCTGGACATGAGGGAAGAAACCATTTCTGAAAAGATGGTCTAAACTGCTCCATAGAGCTCTGCTCTGTGGTGTAGTGCTAAATCAAACCAGTTAAATGCACTTTCCAAACATATCCTTCTCTTTGTAAATGCAGAGTAAGTGCTAAGTAAAGGATGGGTCATCCAGCGCCTGCTGAAACTAGAGCAGCTTTTCCAGGAGGCTGTGCTGCTTGCATCATTCTCCTTCCATGGAGTTGCCTCTGTGTCTTTATAATAAACTTTCATTCCTTTAAGCAATCTCTGCATTTCTCTTCCTTTGTGACTCTGTGGAATTTGACTGGCAGAATAGCATTATATTTATCTTTCTAATTTTAAAAGCATTTAATTACCAATAATTACCACCAATGTGATTTTTTTTCCCTAGTGCACATTAAAAACTATGAATCCCATTTTCTGAAATCATTTAAGTCATTCTGGAGGGACAGAGAGTAATTAATTATCTATAATTTCTCAAACTATAAATGCTGAAATTATTGAAGTGAAACAAATCTAGTGTAGAATAAAACTGAAATGAATAGAATTGTGTGAGAAGTAGGTAGGGGTGCAGCAAAATTAAAATTTTCTTAAAAATTGGAAGACCTGTTTAGTGATATCGTTGGGTTAAAATGCACTGTTGGAATCAATACTTCAGTTCATGTTGCCTAAAGTACATTTTTTCCTGAAACTTAAGAGTCTTTATTGCTTGTGAAGTGTTATTACAGTGGGTTTAATATGCAACAGTGAGCCACCGAAAGGGAGCAATTGAGAAATTGTGTTTTTTTTTTTTTACTTTGGTCCTTCTTAGGATTGGTTGAGTTTAGATGGTCTGTGATTTTCTTTGTCAAATAAATTCACTTTCCTATGAATTTCTTTACAAAACTTCTTCTTTTGTATAAATGAGGACAAAGGAAAATATGATATGTAGTACATTTTCCAATGTGCAGTCATGTAAAGGGTGTGACTTTTGGACTCAACCACACATAAATTTGATAAACTTTGCTTGTGTTAACTCTATGACATATATTTGTGTTTCCATTGATTGAAGAAAGTTAAGTGTATTTAGTTTCCTTGCTTCTTTATATAGCTAATTATGGTGTATGTTAACCATTAAGGTAATTATTTAATCATTGTAAGGCTTAAATAAACAAGCACTATTTGTATAATGCAATCAGAAATCAGCCTTATCTCCTATTTTTAAGAGTACTGGGGTATTGTTCCTCAGGTTCTCCATGAAATTTGGTGCATATCTCATGACCCTTTGGATTACCATCAGAAATTGAAGGAGCTTCTCAGTAATTAGTATGTCCAGTAAGAATCAAAACTCTAGCTTATTTTAAAGTAGTGGCTTCTTCTCTATCATGCCCCCACCTTGCACAGTGATCCACTGGTCAGCTGGAATATGTGTTGGTTTCTTCTTTCTTTTCTGTCAGGCACTTTTCTACATCTTGCATTATAACTTGGTTTTGGATTCCTCATAATTAGAGTTCAGGAAGTCACAAGATGTGAGAGGAGCAGTAGAGCATTTACTTATCTGGTAGGATGGTGATGGTCCACAGGATCCCTTAGGGATAGAACCTATTTGCCCCATAGTGAAGGCTACCACCTCTGGTTTCCTTCACTGGGCAAAGTAGCTCCAATGTAGCCTACTCCTGTCTCCTCTCTCAGCCTCCAGGCATCCATTAGGTCTTCTCAAATCTTTGTGCTGAGGTTTGTGGCTCTCCCAGAGATTGCTCTTGGTTAGAACCTAAGATGCCCCTACATCAGTTCTTTTTCACACATAGCCCACCTCTGTTCCATCCATGTTTCAGTAGAATTTGGGTCCAAGAGAACAGTAATAAACTCTTTTGATTAGCTATACAACTCCCCTGCTAGCCAGTCTACTCAGCTACAAAAATATAGTAGTGAATTCTTTTTTTTTTTCTCCACAAACTAAAGGGTGAAGGTTTTCTCTTGATTCAGGGTGAAGAGGAAATATTTTCCACTCCTCCACAGGGAGGCATACAGAGAGTTCATTCCAAAAGCTCTTTCTTCAACTTCTTACCCTTTCACACCTTCATGTATGTAATTAACAGACATAGTAGATTGAATGTGTCTTGTTCTTCAACTGAAACTTAAATTTTAAATCTCATTATATAAACTTTTAGTATTTCTATATTATCTCTTAAAAATAACACATACTTACTGAAACAAGGCATCTGGCTTCCCTAACATGCATTTTTTTGGTGGACAAAAAATTTCATTCCAGTGAACTCATTTACTAGATGGAGTGATTTTCAAATGGATAAATATTTGCCTAGATTCTGATCCTTTATGACTAGTTAGTGTCATTTCCTTTGTAATGTACTAAAGGAGACTATAAACTAGAAAACAAAATTATTTAATCTATATGAGGAATGATCATATTTTCAACATTAAATGTCATTGTAAGATTAATGTTTTGGGGTGAAATAATTACTAAATATAATAAAAACTATTTTCCTATGGTTCCATTGATGATATTTTCCAAATAAAATGTGATTCTCCTAAAAACATTGATAACATTTAATATAAATCCATTATATTAAGACAGATAAGAGCAAAAAGTGTATGTAGCAATCAGTTGTCCTTGGTCATGATCATAAAACCATTGGTTATATGACATTTGTGTATGAGTAGGTTATGGTTAGATTCAGAATTTATTATCTATCTTTGTTTTTTCTTATAAGAAAAAATGATTAGGAAAAGTGTACTGAAAGTTAGCTAGGCAAGGTTAATATATTGAATGCCTGTAATATTAACAACAATAGCTATTTATATGTAAAACACCTAACTTTAAGAACCAATCTATATGCTAGCCAAAGAATATTATTATTTTGGGTTGAATATTCTGCATTTACATGACAGAATTTGAATCAGATACCATGTTTATGAACATTGTTTGCATACAATACAACTAAAAGGAAAGTTGAGTAATTAAAGATAACTTTTTTCTTACAACTACTTTGTTTTAATAACCTTACTGTATGAATATCATTAATAATCAGATTTTCCATTTTGAGTTTTGTATTATCTTTTTCCAGTTGTCAGTAGTGTTGATATTGGCAAGTAGAAATTTATAGGTAAATTGAACTACCAAAACACATTAGTATTTCCCACTAATTTTTTTAATTGCTATTTGATTAAGCTAAGTGTTGTCTTAATTTAACACAGATTTTCAGAATTCCCACACTGACATCTTCTAAAATAAAATTTTCTGTTCCTTAATTTATAAATGCATATTCCTCAGTAGAAACTGTGACAGAAAATAGACCATATAAAAGTCATTCGTTTGTGATTTTGGCAGAAAACAAGATAAACAGACTTTTTATTTAAAAGATACCCTTCTTTTCCATTCATGTATCATGAATCTCGGAAAGACAAGCCAATTAAAATATGGAATTATTCTATAAATATAGTGTATTAAAAGACAAGGGCAGATTGGTGGTGGGTGTGATTATACAGGTGTGATTATATGGGAGAGTTCCTTTGTGATATTGGAATAAAACAGCCTGTATCTTGATAGTGGTAGTGGTTGCATGAAACTGTACATGTAATAAGACTGTATAGAATTACCCCCCCCACACACACACGCGCAAGCACATGTAAAAACTGACAAAACCTCAAATCTGTAGATTATACCAATGCCACTTTATTGATTTTGATATTATACTAGAATTTTATTGGATATTACCATTGGAGGAAACTTGGTGAGTGGTAAAAGGAACCGCTCTATTATTTTTGCAAGTTCTTGGGAATCTATAATTATTTAGAAATAAAATGTTAAAAAAATTAACTTCTTGAATGTTTTAGAGATTCCTGCACTTAACCAAAGTCATGGTTTTTATTTTCCCCTTAAGAGATCTGACTGTTTTGCACAATAGAGCTTAAAGTTAAATAATGACCTGGAATATTAGGTACAACATTAATGTCAAATATACTAAGGTACATTGAAGGAGGATTAAAAAAAAAATCACTGGACTGGAATATTATGAATCAAATTGTGAAAGAGAAATATTAGCATGCACAAATTAGAAGAACTTTATTATGATTACTTAAATAAATCTGGCTATTTAAGTGCTTCATTTCATCATGAACATTATTTATATTCACGTCATTGTTAGGAAAGGCCAGTGTCTCTGTTTCTACAGACTTCAATTTTTAAAAAATCATTAACACAAGACTGTTTCGACAATTGATTAAAAGATAAGTCCTCTACTTAAGGGCTATCTAAAGCAAATAGAACCTTGAGATCCAAATTTGTTTATTCCTTCATTTACAAATATCTACTGTGCACCTACCATGTATGTATCAGGCTCTGTTATGGTTGCTGGTGGTATAGCATTTAGGGGGAAAAATGCTTTTAAGTAGTTTACTTTCTATTCTGGGGAGATAGAAAAACAAACACATAGGTTTCAAATAAAAATATCTAAAATAAGGATATTTAACCTATAAGAATTTGTTTAAAATGTATTAGTAATAAAGAAGAGGAATTACTTGGAATCTAAGATTATAATAATCATGTTTAACATTAGAGCCCAGAAATGTAGTACTAGTATTACAGAATTTCAAGTACAGTATTAACAGTATTTCAAGGGTAGAGTCTGTGTATTTTTTTTGTTTTGCATATGCTTCACACTTCCTTATCAGAAGGAATTCTCCATATATATAACATTTGAATGTATTATCATTGATCTTTTTAGTCACTGCTCCTGTAGAAATTGGCCCTCCAGTATTGCAGAACAAGTGTATATTTGCCTCAGTTTATAGACAAGAAAGCTGATTTGTAGTTAACTTGCCCCAACCTGTGTTATCAACAAGGAGCAAAGATTGAATCTTAGTTCTGGTCCTTGATTCCAAATCTAGAGCACTTTCAGGCTCATAAGAATTATTTTAATATGTCTTGAAATAATTCTGGCATAACACTCTCAAGTTCATTCTTCCAGAGTCCTATCCATATATCCTACTCACAAATATTTATTGGGCACCCTCAACCTACAAGGCATGGTTCCTAGATGCTGAGAATGATAACATAGATGTATTGAAGATTCAGACCTAAGTTCTGCCCTTAACCCTAGACTGTTGAACTAGAGATAAGGCATTCACACAAATTATTATAATAGAAGATAGAAAGTGGTCAGTGTCATGAGGGAGGCACAGATGAAATTCTTGAGAAGACCACAGAAAGATCAAAGCCATTCATTTCCAGAGATCCAGGAAGGCTTCCCAAAGAAAGTGGCTTTTGTGTTAGGCATTGAATTAGGAGAATTGTGGCAGTGGAACCAAGACACAACTTGGGTTAAATACTTTTATCTCTGCAAGATAGTAAATAAACCAATACTGTCAAACAGTTTGCTCATTTATCTAATTTCTAAACCTGAATCCCTGAATCTCCAAATTCCTATATAAATTTACAACTCCCAATCCGTTCAATAGGTTATTAAATTTCCTACATAATAATATGGCTAACCAAGTTTTCTTTAGTAAAACTGGTCAGTGCCACACCGTCATCAAAATAACATGAAGCTACCAAAATATCCAAAATTATTCCCATGCCATCACCATTATTTCAAGAACTTTCTAAATCAATAGATATTTAATATGTTCAAAAGTACTCAAATTCCCATCCTGTAAGACTTTTTATATATAAATTAGAGATTCCAGACTTACTGTGTACTTTGACAAATACTAAAGGACAAGTAAAGTCAAAGAAGTCATAACTATATGTGCCTGCCCACTTGGAGCGAGCTACCCAAAGAATGTTTCTCCTTAGCGATATAGAATTACAGCCTACAACTGATTTGTGCTTAGTAATGCAATAATATTATAGTACTTCTTTGGAAAACTAACTGAAATACAATTTCAGAAAAATCCCAATCCTTGCAAAGTGACGTTTTTCTTTGTGGCTTTCCTACTTCAACCTACTTTAGATGATGGACAATGCATGCAAGTAATAACATCTACACTCATGAAAAATAAATTCTTAGGTTATATTCAGTCTTATCCATACTGATGCTTTTGGTTTATGGGCCTGACGGTGGGGGAATTTGGAAGAGAGGATGATCTCTTAACAATTACTAGATGAAGACTTCTCATTAACCCACCATGATTGTTTTATCCTTATGACCTGGTATCAGACTCACCCTTCTAATTAGCAGTGTTGTGTTCCTCTACCACCTCTCCTCCCAATTCAGCTAGAACTGCAGGGAATTCCACACTTGCATGACTCATTGGTTAGGTCTGGCCAGTTTCTTCTCCTGGAGGCATTGAGTTCATATACCTTAAAAAAAAACAACTCATGGTGTGGAAATGGTATTGCTCCAAAAGGAGCAGTAATACTGCATCCTGCTTGATCTTCTCTTTAATGTGTATTTTCCTCATTGTGGAACAGGCTGTAGGGTAACAATGCTTGGCTTACTTAAGCCCAACTTCATCTTTCCCCTTAAGACATGATTTTAGGATTGTTAGAGGTTAAAGCCACAACACTTCTCTTAGATTGTGTCCCTTCAGTCTTGTTGGCCCTTTGATTATAGTCTATAAACAGCAAGCCTAACTCTATACTTTTAGGAAGCTGTAGTTCTTCAAAGTGAGTTTTACTTTTCTCAATTATTTAATTTACTATTTTCAACTTTATTTAACAAAATAAAGCACACATTAGGTCACGTACAAAGGCTGCTTGAATGTTACCATTCTTGTTTTCTACTTAGAAATGTAGAAGTCATTTCTGAACAAGCATATGTCTTACTGCATCTGAAGCTTGATTAAAAAAATAAAACATGAGCTAGGAAGTTTTTCCATAGTTTTTTAGATGTCTGATTTCTGTTTGGGGTTTAGCTCAGACTTTCTGGAAAAAAAAGGAATTAGTATATGTGACTTCATGCTGCCCAGCTCCAAACCCCATTGTCATCCCACACTCTAATGAAAAGCAAGCCAGATTTTGTTGAATGCTTCACTACCCAGTGGCACAAATAGCCCACCAAAATCTGTACACTCTTCACCTATGCCTTCTCCATCTCAACAGCTTTTCTTAGAAAGACTGCTGATCTTTGAACTGTTGCCTGTATCACATGGCCTGTAACAGTGGATAATCTGGACCATCAATAAATTGTAGTATTTATTGAATGTTGACATTGCCTTTTTGTAGCTCTTTAGAGAGATATTTCAGTGGACATTTTTACAGAAGAAAGACTGTCTTTTTTCTGACCTACGTGCCTGTAATTTTGATTCCTAGATGCCTGAGAGTAACTAGATTAGGCACTAGTTGTCAAGACACCTGAAGATGATGAGGTGGGAAAGGAGGACACAGAAGCAAGTCTGAGGCTCCTGCCAGTATGGATGAATGCTTTTTAAATAACTAAACTGACTCTGCTTTATCTGACACCATTTAAATCCTTTGGAATTTAGATGTAAGCCTGGGGCAGGTGAGACAGGGTGTCAAGGTCAGGTGCCCAGTGAATATTGATTTAGTTGTTGGAAAAAATGCAAGTTATGACTTTTGCAAACTTGAATTGATACTCACTGTAGTTACTCTGGAGATGGTATGAAGGAAGACTAGGAGAGCTGAAACTGGAGGCAGAGACTGATAAGTGCTTAAATACTGCAGGTCAAAAATGGGTAAGATGAGCTAAATTCACTATTGAAGTTGGAGGCAGATTCAACATACTTAGTGACTGTTTTGGTGTAAGGAATGAGAAAGGAGTTTAGAATAATTTGTAGGTTACTAGAATAGTTTACTAGTTGGATTATGATGCTGCTGGTTAGTGGAAGATGGAGAATCAGGATAATAATGGGGAATAAAAAAGAAGGAACAAATAACATATTTAGTTGGCAACATGGAGTTTGTGGGGTAGGAAGTTGAATATAAAGATGTGGAGTTAAGGAGTTAAATCTCAACCGTAGTTATATATTTGGTAATAAAGTGTATTAATTGGTTGAAATTGGAACACAGGGAACACATACACTAAAAGGATTGAGGACAGAATCCTGGGGTCTGTAAAATACTAGAGGGTTCCAAGTAAGTAGTGCCAGAGATGGAGGAGTAATGAAAAAAAATAGGATTGAAGCAAGGAAAAAATGCCATCATGGAAATCCATAAGAAGAGAGTTTCACAACTTACTGAATGGTTAGGAGACAATGTGATAGCCCTTGAGGTTCTATTGCTTCTTTTCCCATGAAATGTTAATAATGCAAGTCCATTGAACTGTAGGATCGACCTAACAGAAATGGGTATTTAACAATACTTCTGTTTAAAGCAGATTAGATGAGTGAAATTTGTAATTATGATATTGTGAATGTTATTATTTTAATTTTTCAATTGTAAAGAATTTAAAGACATCACAGATAATGCCTTTGGTTCATTGCATCAGGATATAAAGCAGACATTTTACAAGTTAAAAATACAAATTTTTAAATAATATATTCATCAGAGGTCAAATCATTATAATATGTCAAGAAAATATTATGTACCTTAAATCCAAATACATTATAGGAATACTGTTATTACTTTAGTTCTAGAAGTAAGTTATAATATCCAAATGATGACAGTATATTTCTGAGATAAAATTAGTCTAGATGGAATGGTGGCATTTGTAAAATACATTCTTCCACCCTTTTCTTTTGGCTGTCTGTTACAAAATTTAGGTCTGTAACTTGGATAAAGATAAAAGGCATGCTTATCAAATTTATGGATTATGCAAAGTAAATTAATAAAATGAAGATATACAAAATGTAACAAGATGAAAATCAGTAAAGATACACAAAGAGTCCTGTACTAGGGCCACAACAGTGAACTGCACAAGTAGAGAATAAGAAAGATACAGGTGGATTCATCAAAAAAGATTGTAGGTTTTTTATGCACCAGTAAGCTCAGTGTAAATTGGCAATTTGATATGACTGTTAAAATAAAGGCAATGGCTATTGTTCACCACTTCAATGTAAATATAATACCTAGGTTAGTATTTTCAAAGTGTGGCTAATGCATCAAAATCACCTCGAAGGTTTTTAAGGTCTACATTCCAGGACCCAACAAGTTACTCAGTGAAACAGAATCTCTAGGGTTGGGGCCCAGAAATCTGCATTAAAAAAATCTCCCTAGGCAGTTCTTACACAAATTAAACTTTAATAACCACTGAAATAGACTATGGGCACTTATGATAGTATTCTGTTTTACTGTATTTTATCACTCCAGGATAATTGTGTTTTCTACTCTTGTGCTTATTCTTTAAGAAAGTTGTGAAATATAGGCTGCATTCAGGGAAAAGCAACTATTAGGAAAATGGGGAACTAAATCATATCCAGGAGGAATGTATGGAGAAAATGGAACACTTTTGCTTCCACAAGAGAAGGCTCAGATTGTCTTCACAGATTTTGTATGTAACTGAACACCTAAATAAATTAACTTACTCCATTGGCTGTTATTCATAAATAGCCAATAAACATCCATTACTATTAGCAATTCAGTGTCTTGTGAAGATCAAATAGCAACATAACAAAATGTTTATAATACAGTAATAAAGTACACAGTTGCACAAATACTATGAGAACAAATGTCTGAAACTAAGATGTGCATTAAAGAATACCAGAAGAAACTATGCCAGTGATGAGTGGTTTTGTTTGGATAATGGTATTATAATTACTTTTGTAGGCAAAATATTCTAAGTTTGTGAGTACTTTCTCATATAGTTGAATTACTTTTCCACATTAAATAAAAAATAAAATAGGAAATGAGCAATTACCTTAAAGAATAAAGTATACTCGAGATGATAAACAATATGATGAACTTTCTGAATATAGGCAGATACAAGGAATGATGCAAAAGGTACAGGAAGTAAGTTCAAACTGGATTTAGGGGAAATTATTTCTGGATCTCAACAGTCTGTCATAAAATTCAATTGTTAAATCGTATGTTCCAAGTTTTGTGTTTAAACCTTTGTTGAAGCAAGTGCAGTTTATACCTTTTCATTCCATACTCAGTAAGCATCTACTGTTTGTTCAGGATTTACATATAGCTTCTTGGTGCATTAATGTAAGTTTATAAGTCTGTGAATTAAAGAAATATGGTCTAAGTTTTAAGTTGTATGCTTAGATTATAGGACTGAGAGCAAAATGCCTGTTTAAAGAAAACCCAAAAAATGTAACAATGGAAGAAGGAACTCTATATTAAAATAAAGAAAATATTCCCCCAAAATTGTACTGCTTTATATACCCTGAATGTTATCACTGCCAGTGTGTTTCTTGGCACAGCCATTCAGAGGCTCTACGTGGCTAAAATGACCAACTTGGGGCCTGGGTGGAGGGGGGGGTTCCCTGATTCTGGTGGGGCTCCCATTTGATTGCATTAAGTATCTCTTCCTCTATAACTGGGGGCTTAGCAGTTTCCACTCAGAAAAATGAGGCAACAATAAATTTTAGCTCTCTGGAATGATCACTCTTCCTAATAATACATTATTTGGCATCTTTGACTATATGACTGTTGCAAATGGTTCATCTGAAACTGTAACAGGTTATTTTTCTCAATTCAAAATCACATTGAAAAGTGGAGAGCAAACTGCCACACAGTTGAACGTTTGCAGGTACTAAGGTGAAGCACCGCTCTTTTCCCAAGAGACTCATGTTTTATAAATTCAGTGTGTGGTTGAGTGACATTTTTATAGTGTGCCTGAGAAGGATACAATATCTAAAGCTGTAATAAATGCTTTCTCTATTATAAAAGCAATTAAGCTCATATCATATTTATACTATTAAGATCCTGTTAATAATCTAAACACTATGAGAGTTATACTGATTGTATAATATACTAAATGGGGATTTTTAATTCATTATTTTACCTACTTATTGATGTGTGGTATTTGATTAGGAGCAAGAGAAACAAGGAAAAATAATGTCCCTTTCTATCTGAGAGTTTCCAATTGCTAGGGTCTGTAATTGTATCTTGAATCTTATTTCACATCAAAATATAGAATATTATATTAATACATTATAATATAGAATATTAATCTTAACTGCTTTATGAATATAATTAACCATATCTTTGACTTAGTAAATTTTCAAAAAATTTTTATTTGTTTAATATTTTTTATTTGCCTTTTTGGCAATTATTTTTTAAACTTTTAAAATAGAATTCATTTTGATAATTGTAACTTTTGCTATAGTCCATTCTGTGCATTTTGGAGAATTCTGGCAATTTTTATAGTCAGTTGTACTACTATAAAAATATGACATCATGCCTGTTCTCTATCTTTATCTTAAAACAATTGATATTATCC
>JAVSCE010013799.1:0-109610 GCA_032199065.1 Smutsia gigantea | reverse complement strand
TATCTTATTGCATCTCATTGTGAACCTATGGAAAAGGAAGTGAATCAGCATATAAAGGGTGGCAGTTCCTCTTTCTCCCTTGTCCCTTTGAGCATGTCCCTCCCTAGAGTGACTGGAATGACCAGGCCAAACCATGATTTAGTGTGAAAGAATCATATTCTTCATTAAACCTGGGATCGATGCATCAGCTGCCTGCCTTTCAAGCATCTGGACCTGCTGCTCCAGGGGAAATATAAAAAGTGCCGGGAGAGAGCCAACTTCTCCACAGTCCTACAGTCAGGAAAGAGTTCCTCCACTGGAGCCCAGTGCTGCATCCCCATCCTGTCTCTAATTTCCGACTTTACCTCCTTTGACCCACATTCCTCTTCACTTTCAGGTTAATATAGAACACACACACAACACTGTAGAGCTTCAGTTTCAGAGAGTCTGTAATTGATCCACAGATCCAGACGGCCGACATTTACAGAGCACATTGTGTGCCTGGACCATCAGAGGTCCGAGTGATGTGATGATAAGCCCCTAGCATTAAACACACTTTTAACCCTTCAGAAGAAATTTTTATTGCAAACCATTCTCTCTTCACTGTTGCTTGGTTATGTCAACATTACATATCCTTACCACAATGTCCTCTCAAACCCCAAAGCCTATCATTTGGGCATCCCACAGGCTGCTCTGCTTGCCTCCGAGGTGCCTGTTTTGTTTGTTGTTTTCTCTCTGGCTGGGAAGGCCATGCCCACATCCTGGGAATGCTTTGTGGGCAGCAGCCTGTGGTGGTACCTGCTCCACCAGGCAGCAGCTCCGTAGCCGAACCTCAGTGATCAAGTTACGCTGACTTCTCAAAACAGGGGAAATGGCAAGACCTCAGGTTGAGCTGCTTTCCCCACACCTCCTGCCACAAAGTGCCCCACAACCACTCATTTTCCCCTTTCACAGTGACAAATGTGTTTCTTGGCATTGTGCGTGTGTGTGTGTGTGTGTCCGTTAACTCCAGAAACCAGATGGGCACAGCATAACCGAAAACAGGAATAATCATGTCATCAGTTCATTAGAAAAACAAGTTATAAGAACAACAATCAAGAAGCAAGTTCCCTCTTTGCTTTTCTCTGGCTCTTCGCCTTCCTTTCCTCAAATCTAAAATTCACCTGAAAATTAGCTGTTATTCCCTTTCCCTCTATTCGAAACAGGATGAGCATAAGCTGGCCGTATATGTTTGCGGTTTTTGTTGCCTTGAGTGTCAGATTTAAATATG
The DNA here is from genome assembly GCA_032199065.1 of Smutsia gigantea. Classification (NCBI taxonomy): domain Eukaryota; kingdom Metazoa; phylum Chordata; class Mammalia; order Pholidota; family Manidae; genus Smutsia; species Smutsia gigantea. The sequence goes on along the minus strand of JAVSCE010013799.1, from coordinate 108,361 downwards.
AAAAGGCAAGAAAACAATCATATTTAAATTATTGGTGTCCTAAAATATTACACAAAACTATTACTTAGGGTTCTTCTTGGGTCCTGTGCCTCTCTTGACTTACCTCTCTATAAGGCTCTAACGCCACATGAATCCAGAGCTTATCTAACCATCTCATCTCTCCAAAACACAACCACAAACCAGGATATGGGTCCCCAAACCTTCCTAGGTTACCCAATTACATGTTATAAAAAGCATGTGCTAAAGGCGTTAATCATTCATAACATCAAAAAAATAAAGGAAACATACATGATTATATTAACAAAAGACAAGATAGCCATTGATGAAATTAACAGATACTAACAAAAGTTCCTATTAAACGTAGGGATTAAGCAAACTACCAAAGCATGAAAAAGACAGTTTAACAAACATGAAACTGCACAGAAGCCATTTCCAATAAAATGAACAAGACAGGAGTTCTATTTGTTGACACTGATTTAGAGGGTTAAATCAATGCAATAATTCAAGAAAGTGAAATAATCATTATAAATACTGAAGAGACTATTGTATCTTGTAGATGATGAAATAACTTTGGTGTTTACTAAAAAAAACAGAATTAGCTTATAAGTTTGGTAGGGTGACTAAATAAAAAAAAACACATTCACAAGCAAGTTTTTTCTTTATTGCGAATACCCAGTTAGAAACTGAAATGGGATTTCTTCAAAACTACAAAATAATTAGAAATAAATGTAACAAGAAAGTACAGAATCTAAGTGGGAGGCTGGGGGAAGACACCTTACAGAGTCTCATTAAAGAGCATAAAATTAGACCAAAATCTTAGAAAGAAAAAAAATTAGGGAAGAAGGCTGAAGGAATTCTTAGTTCACAGGTACCACCAAAAAATAATGACTGTTCCTAATCATCAAATTGATAATTATTAGTATTAATATAGTTCATAGAAATCATTCAACTATAATAACAGCTAATATTTATAACTTTCAGGGCTGTTGTAAATACTTTAAGGAACTTACCTAGAGGAAAGTACAATTATTTGAACATTGTACATGAGGATGTTTTGAAGGACACAGACTGCAAAATCTTTGTTTTTAACCATGAGACTTTTTTGCTTTCGAAATCTCTTTTCTCTAATATTACCCATTCACCCAACAGGCTTGTGTATCTTAAGTCTTTAAGGATATAAGAGATTAAATAGCAAGCTAGAAGATGTAGCATGAGCAAAGCCCTCTGGGGTAACACTTCACCATTTAATACAAAAAATGACAAACGGTGAATGTAGGAACCGCATGAACATAGCCGTCTTCTCTTACTTCATGTGGGACAAGAGTCGTATAATTCCCACTGGATCTTACTCTATCACTACCATATAATAAGATGACTGATATTCTTGATAGAATACTGAATCATAAAAAGGTAAATTCATGCCCAACACGCTTTTTAAAGATACCTAAGTACACATCCTATTTTTAAATAAATCTGTACAAAAAGTTTAAAATGTAAAAAGTTTTGGTGCTTGAAGTGGCTGTCCTCAACATTCAAATGTTTAGCATGCCACATTCACCAAGGGCTCTGAATAGCTGATATTTTATTATCTTCTAATGGTTTCTCTGTATTTTCAATTCACCATCGCTGTCTATGATTCAGGTTCTACGCATTGAATTGGGAAAGAATCTGTCCAACCCACTGATACCTTCTAGGTGCTTTTGGAATATGATAGAATAGTCACAAACACATGGTAGCAAAGGTGTTCCTCGGGCCCTCTAAGCTTTCCTTTCATGCCATCAGAAACAGTCAGAGAAATACAAGACTGACCCTTACCGGTCCCCTGTGTATCCTGGACTGCAATGACATTGGCCGGTGGCGGTGTCACACCTCCCTCCATTATGGCACTGACATTCTTGTGAACAGTTCTTTCCGAAGCGACCCTCCGGGCAAGGCTGACCACACACTGTGCCCTGCATTCAAAGAGACTTGGAAAATTAGATCGGCCTCCAGCCAGGGAGGCCGAAGGGCTGAAGGTAGGGGAGGAAGCACAGAGGGAGAGAAGGATATGGGAGCAGGGCTGCAAGAAAATGAGATGAAGGGGACTTTAGCACACATCAGCTCTGCTCATCATCTTAAAAATGTTAGAAATTTTAAATGGACTTACTTAGCTGGGTAAGTCTCCATCTCAACATACATTCAAAGATGGCAGAATGGTCATCTTAAGAACAACCCATATTAAAACACTGAAGTTGAAGATAAAGTCACATGAAATTATTATGGTAACTTGAGGAATTTATAAATCCTCCTAAGTGTTCTTCCTTGTGTCTTACATATACAGTAAGTCAACAATACTCACTGAACATCCATTACATAAACGGCAACAGCTGGCACAAGTGATAGCCAAATGCTTTACCATATGTTGTAAAGAAAATACCCATTATCACCTTGACTTTATTTCTTATAATGTAACCTATGGTTGAAATTTTGTGTACCTGAGTTAACAGTAACATTGCCTAAGAAATAATTCTATAAGAATAAATCTAGACATTTTATTTCAGAAGAAAAACACTTTTATTTTCTGCTGGTACAACAGCTGCCGCCGGGCCCAGATCAATAGGGAAGCTTATTTCCTGGGAAGAGAAATCAAGAGGGTATGTCAGACATGTCTCCTCGCCCCAGAGGCTGTCCGTCTTGTCAGGAACTGTCATTATATTTATTTCAATCCTATGTGGAGAAGCATAAGAGACTGTACCAATAAGTCAATGAAATACACTGCTATTTTCTGTTTCACATGGCCACAAAACTTGGGCTTGTAAGTTTATCATCTGTTTATTAGAGCTCTCATCAGAGCAAATGACATACCCCAAATATCAGGGATTTTTTAGATGTATTTGACCGTTGGAAGCTGTTGCTTTGTCCTTCTCTCTAAAAAAAGGCAGACTGTGGGCACTCTGAAATTGGAGGCTAGTGAACGCCAGATGGTTTTGTGAATGTTTATTCTGGATAGCATAAGAAAATACATTTCCTCTAATGCCTGGCTCCCCACAAAGGCAGTGGGTGTGCTAATTAAGTCCCCTCTGGTGGTTTCTAGTTATCTACAAACAGGGAAAGTTCTTCCACGGACTCTTGGAACTGAAAAAGCCTTTGAGAGATGATTCCAATCAGTGCTTTGCAGAGAATCATCTATGTGCCAGGCATAGTGCTAAAGATAAGGTCACAGCCCTTAATTAGCTCGCAATGTGGTGAGGGGGACACATGTAAAAATAGCTCTAATCCTTCCATTCTAGCACAACTATCAACGTGACTGAAGGAATAATGTGCCAAGGGTAAATCTGTGGTAAGCAGGGGTTCTTGTGGGTAAGAGTGGAAATGCTCACTCTCTCAGGGACTGACTCTACATATCCACATTTTGTAATGGTCCCACATGAACTTCAGAGATGTTGTTGAAATGCTGTTTATGAATAAGGATTAATGTGAGCAAAACAGCTTTAAGGAGAATGCTGTTTCTATTAGTTGAAATACATCTGTATGTGTATGTATAATAGGAATAAATACTCATCTTTGAAAAGTACCTAGGATGATAGCACAAATAAAATGTAAAGAGAAGCATACATTAGAAGCTCAGCTACACAGAGAGAAAAATGACCTGAAACATTCAGTAGGAAACTTCCATGAAGGAAGGGCGCCCAGAGTAGAGAGGAAGTGGTGGAGGGAAGTTTCACTGGGCTGTCAGATCCATCTGCCCACCTACTGGGACTAACAGTCCAAGCCTGTGGTTACCACTATCCCACACCATGACCACCCCAATCAAGACGAAGAAAGCTTGCATCTCAAAGTGAGACAACTCTACAGACAATGTTTACACGGAACTCCTAGGAGTAGAATGCCTACAGTTCCTCATCCAAGACCACGGGGTTCTCTGGACACTGCTACCCCAGCAAAACCCTTCCCCGGCCAAGGACCAAGCAACGACCAGTGCTGACCACAGGCTGACTATAAGAAATGAAAGAAGGGAAGGAGTCAGAGGTAATTCAGCATTTCTACCTTGGGGAACGAAGAAGGAAGTGTTGGCTTGACCTAAGATAAAAAAGGAAGAAGAGGAGTAGCCTTGGGAAAGACAGAGTATGACAAGTTTAATTTATTAACATGGACATTGATGGGCCTGCCTGACCAGCTCAGGACCCTCACAATGGCTCCTTTGTTCACCTTCTCATCAGGTACTTGGTAAAAGGCCCCCTTGCTCTGACGCCACTGCTTCATGGAGTTCCTCCAGCTCTGCCCCCGCAGTCAGACCTTGTCTTGCCCGCCCGTTCTAATGCACACCTTGGGTCTGGCATTTATGTTTCACTTGTCCCAGTGGTCTCAACATCTTGAAGACTCCCTTACTTCCCATGATTCTCAGTGGGAAGTAGATGCCAATTCTCCTTTGCTCTACACCTATAAAAGAACAAGACCAGGCCAATTCCATTCCATCTTGGGCTCCTAAGGCTCCAGCAGGGGCAGAGCCCAGACAGATGGTGGCTTCATGTCCTTCTATAGGGAATCCAGGTTTGTGACAAATGCACATCTGGGCTCAGGTGAGGTGAGGTCAAGATTCAGGGAAATCAGCAGATGATTGTTAAAGCCATGGGTTTAGAGGAGATTCCTAGAGAAGACTTTTAGTGAGAAAATAAAAGGACAGGACTGAAACCTAGGAGATACTGTAATAAAGTGGTATATCTAGAAAGGAGGAGTAGGAAAAGAGATTTTTAATAAGAGAGGTAGGAAAGAAGGTCATCAGAGAAGTGGAGGGAAAAGAGATTGAGGAAAGGTGAATGAGCAGTGGCGTCAAAGGGTTTCGCAAAGTGACGCAGAGTGAGAACAGAAGTCACCGCTCGATTTGGCAATTAGAAAGTTGCCAGAGACCCGACAAGAGCAGCTTCACTACAACCCATGGAGGTAGAAGGTGATCACGAGGTGAATTCCACTTTTAATTTTTGTTTGTTAATGAAGGAAACAAACACCGGTCATTTACTTTTCTGCCTTTAAGCAAACACATGTGCACACCAAGTCAGAGAGATAAGGACCAATATTACTCCAAGATTTCAGAGAAATCTAGTTAGCAAGCTGGCTTTCACTGTGTATTTCACATAAGACTATACCTGTGAGATACTACATAAATAAAGTGCATCATCGTTAAAGTTTGGGAAGTGTGGTGAGTTACAGCTTCCTCTTGGATTATCATACCAAAGGCTCCCAGAAGTTCTCTGATACTCGGTTAACTTGGCTTACCTCACATATCTCCAAATTTATATGACTGGATAACTTTTTCACATAACAGTTAAGCTGCTGAGAATAATGTTCTCAAAGGACATTAGTGATCCATGACACTTAATTATGAAAATAATTATGTATTTAAATACTTCCAGTGTTTAGCAGCTCTGTCACATGTAAGATGAGATGTGTCCCTCTTTTTTATCCTAAAGGGAAAGGCAGGACAGAGTGCCACTGTCTTTTCCATGAGGACTCTTAGTGCACTTCAAGATTCAATCACCTCCTGCCTTCTGTGGGCTGAAGGATTCTGGCTTTGACATGGTTAGGTATTTCCAACTGTAGAATCTTTAAACTTCAATGCAACTTTCTTTTGTGGTAAAAGCCTTCACATGCATTGTCCCTTGAGTATCCTGGAACACGTGACTTTGGGAGGAAAGGAGAGCCGCTTACCAGCCAGCCTGAAGGGCAAGAGCATTCTCCAGTGACATGATGACAGACTCCTCCATTTTGGCAGGGGCATCTCTGCTCACACTGTGGACCATGCTTGCCAGGGGGACAAAGATCCTCACAGCTGAGGGATTAACGAGAGACAAAGGACACCATTATTTACCCAACCACATGACCCTCACAACTGCACCTAGGCCCTAGAGCTTTCTCTGTTCGATATTGTTCATATCATTAACATCAAGAACACTAATCATATTGGCTGGAAAGGTCCTAGTCCTTCTCTTCATTTGGGGTATTTTCTAATGAAACCATTTAAATATGAAGAGAATTTGTCTTATCTGAGAGCACCAAGGATGACTCTCGTTGGCCAGACACTCTTTCATGACTGGTGCTTTCTGTGTAGCTTTTATAAAGCCCATATGTTACATCTGAAGTCTACTTTTGTTTGAACTTTTGTACTAGCAGAGGAGACTGAAAAGTTAGCACATCACCTGCTTTTTGAACATATTCTTCATAATCAATTTTCAGCATTTTCTTCTTCAGACTGAAAAGTCTCCATGCCTTTGACCACCCCCACCTCCATGTCATAGGAACAAATCTTCTTCTCTAAGCCTCTAATTTCCTTTTTTGCTCTCCTATGAAATTGCTCCAAGTTTCCCAAAGCCCTATTCAGCTGTGACCTTGATAAAACCCACACAAGCAATATTAACAAATTAAATAGTTTGAGGTGATCATCCATTCTTCTGAAAATCAGGGCTTTCTAAAAAAATGCAATTTTTTTCTTCAGCTTTACTTTATAGCCATTATTACTGTTGGCAGGAAGTATTTACCTAATCAGCTGCATTTTTTTTTCAAGTCTTAGTTCTGTGATTTACAAGTGTAATTTTCTCAGTAAGAGAACAAGATTTTTTTTATCTCCTTTTTTTTTTTTTGGCAAGTTCTGCCTCTGACTCTGTTTCCTAATACAAGCAAACCAAAGAATGCCCTTCCTACAAAATAAAGTAGTGGAGGTTAAGTAGTTGCTTCAATATTCTCTAGAAAGAATTAAACTATCTGTGTGCCCATATCATACATGTGAGCATATACTTTTATAGTCACAAAGCAACATATGTTTCCAAAGGAATTATATAACCCAGCAAACCCTTCTAACCTTTTTCCATGCACTATTTCTAACATCTTCCCCTATTTCTCTTTTCTGAGGCATTGAACCCACCCAGCTTTACCCAGCTAGTTAGGTGCCACCCGGAGCAGAACAACATGGACCATTAACAGCCAGAAGTATAAAATGAATGCAATTGTGGAAGAATCAAAGCAGAACTTCAAATCTGCTGCAAGAGCCTCCAAATACTGCCATCCTGGCCCTCTCTATCTTTGCCCTGCCTGAAGCAAAGCACGAAAGTGGCCCAGGCTCTGATGTTCAAGAGTCAAACAGCAAGGGCACCTAGTGGCCATTTTACTGATCTCCACATCTGTGCCTGGAGGCCCACCCTTACAGCAGCTTCAGGAAGCAAGAGACACAGAAACACTGGAATCCGGGGACTGCAGCAGCATGAATGGAGAAGGTGAGTGGGTTCTGCCATGCTGCTCAGCAGCATGTCACTTACAAGGCTCCGGTGTATCCCGGCGGGCAGCGGCATTCCCCCGTGACGTGGTCGCAGGTGGCTCCATTCTGGCACTGACATTTCTGGTGACAGTCATTCCCATAGGTGCCCTGCTCACAGCGGTCCTCACAGCGCCAGCCCCGGAAGCCTGCAGTGCAGTGGCAAGCCCCCGTGATGGGGTTGCACAGAGCCCTGTTTTTGCACTGGCACCGGCTGCTGCAGTGGGGCCCCCAGTGATCACCGTCACAGGCTGAGGTTGGGAAAGAAATGTGCAGGGCATCAGAGTATGGGTGTGAGCAATGGCAACCTCTTCAGAACCAGCTTTCTTCTGCCCCTTGGAATGTTTTGCTGACCCTTCATTGCCATTCTGTAGCTGGGCATGGCGCTCCAGTACCACCCACAGCAGTACCTCACAGACTGGTGCTTGGCACCAGGAGGGCCGCTTCCTATCACTCTGCTGCTTAAGCACCATGGCATTCTCCAACTCCATGCCTTTGCTCAGCCTGTGCCCTGCAGCTGGAGTGTGGAGTTTGATGTGGCTGGAGTAATGAGGGCCGGGGGGGATGTGAGTGGTCACTGGGCGAGAGAAGGCCGTCTAGGCAGATGGTGTGGTCAGCTCACCCAGGGGCTTTTCGGCATGCTAAGGAGTTGGGATTAGATTTTGTGGGCAAGGGATGGGTAGTAAAGGATTTTAAGCAATTAGGGACAATGCAGATTTGCCTCCTGGGAAGATCAGCTGGCTAGAGAGTGAGGAAAGGGCAGGAAGGAGCAGGTGATGAGAGGCAGACAAGAAGAACAGCAGTAGTTCAGGACATGAGCAAGGTGCAGGGGCCCGAGCTCAGGCAGCGATAGTGGACCCCGGGGGGCGACCCACAGGCAGAGATGCTGAGGAGTGGCTGACCCTGCCGCAGTCTGGGCCAGAGCATTCTAAAAGGAAACTGGATCTGCTTTTCAAGATACCAGTCCAAATACACACGACTGGGAGGTAATCAGAAAAGACTCAGTGTTTAAATTCACTGACTTTTTAAAAAAATAAGACAAACCTGAAATTGAACTAGAGCAGATAAAAAAACAATACTCACATGAAACCAGGTAAGACAAAAGCAGAAAACAGCATTTAAAAGATAGATTTAAAGGCAAGGTTGCAAAGAAATGGAAGAGTGTCTGCAATTCAAGTTAATGAGCACAGAAAGGGGAGCAGGGAAGGAAAATCCTCATCCTGAACATTCTAAAAATTATAAAGGGAGATGATAAGCAAAACCTACTTTTAATATGCATTGCTTAGCCAACCACATATTTATTCATTAATTAGATGCTATAGAAATCACTAGGGAAGATGCACCCTGCCTAGAGCTCTTAGGATAAATTGCTTTAAAAAAAATAGTTTCAGATCATAAAAATTTTGTAACTTCAACAGATTTGGAATAAACTATTGAGAAAAAAAAACAGGCACACAGTGAACAACTCATTAGACATGTAGGATTCATCAACCAATATAAAAAACTACCTTTCACTTCATAATATCAAAAGGTTTAAATGAATAATTCTCTTTTTAATCAGTACGGCTTTGGTCTCATTAGTACTTTAATAAACATACCTTAACACAGTTAAAAACAATGAGATAGAATTATTGAACCTGAAGCAGATCAAGAAAGCAATTACCTAAGAACTCTGCAATCTTCTGTCACAAAATAAGATTAGATGGTAATTTCAAGATGAGATTTAAGACTAATTGTTATTCATATGAGTTGCTTCTTTTGGTGTCTATGCATATGCACAAATAATTTTTTTTCAATTGTAATTCTTTCAATCTAGGATCTATTCTTAAAAAAAAAAATTACACGGTATGTTCCTTTAAATCCTTCCAGCTATCCCAGGTAGAGAAAGACCTATCCTGTTTCTAACGTCCACCAAAGTAAATTATATAGTCCTATGTAAGTTGTTCCCTGAATTCATCAACCCTAAGAGTAAGAAAAATCTCATCCCACATATACCAAACCCATTATCCTATCATTTGATCCTGTTTCTCCTGTCCTCCTCACAATTCCGTCAATCTAGTTCATCACTGTTCTCTGTATATTAATGATCTTACTCCTGAAACAGGATTGCATCCTTGAGCTTGCTCTTTGCTAGACTAAATACTACAATCAAAATATTCTTACTTATTTTTTAAAGTTTTGCTCAGTTTCACTCATTTTCTTTGCTGAACCTTCTCTACACTTTCCATATCCCTCTCAGTTTCCAGGATCTTCCAGTATTAAATTAAATATCCCTTTTTGTATAGTGGAGCACTAAATGATTGACAGAAAAAACAATTTTAGCTGATAAAATTACTTCAATAAAGACATCAAGATCATGTCAAAAGCATTAAAAAGCAACCATGAGGTATTTCTCCGCACTGTGACTGTGGGTGCAAACATTCTGCAGGGTATGTTTACAACAGGACAGTGGTAGGAGGAAGTCACGGTCCTGAGGGAACAGAACTGGTCTATCCTTCCTGACCCATCTCCACATCCCATCCAACAACAGCTCTCCCAACAGAGCAGTCAGGCAGAGGCCAGTTCTATTTTCCTGGGGATAGATTAAAACAACAACAAAACAAAACCGAAAACCCTTAAGACAGCTTCTCCTGATAGAAGCAAGTTTACAGCAGAAATGATAACGAGCAGTATCAAAGAAAGGGTTTCAGGCTTTTAAAGAAATATTGTCATGTCAACACGGTGAATTTCCTGGCTATATCTAAGCACTGTGGCATGCTTTGAAGTGACAGCTTCTCCCCCTGGGGCTGTATTTCCCTAAAAAGCCATGATACATGGGCCTCCCAATGTGAATACTGGGCATCATATGAGCTATGCTAGGGGAAAATCCACATAGAGAAGTTTATAGACAAATAGTCGGGAAGGAGAACAAGAGGGACACAGAAGCCTGTCTGCAATTTAGGCATCAGTGTGACTTCCTTTCTGTTCTTTATTTGTTGTATTTAACTACTTCAACACATCCACTTTTAAATGTATTCCAATGAGTTACAGTTTATCACACAAAAGCCAGCTTTCTCTCCTGATTACTACAAATACAAGGGTATGCTGACTGTCTAGGCAAGAGACTGAATTTGTTCCTTCTGTTTAGTGCCAAACTTGACCAATTATCCTAAATTCAAGTACTGTGTTTGGAAAGCCAGTTTGGAGAGAATGAACTCAAATCTCCTAACATCTTTTAATGAGCCCCTTGCTCTAATCTCAAGGGGCAAGTTCTCCTCAAGAAAAAGTGACTGAGTCAGTTATTCCCACTGACAACTTTAAAAAATACAGTTAAAATGAAAGAGCCTGAATGTCCTAACAGGAAAAGGTAAATGAATATAACTTTGTTTCAGATTAAGTTGAAAAGAATGAATGCTAGTAAGGGAAGGATGGCTCATTTTAGGTTCTGGTTTCAGCTTTTATTGTCCTAACAGATAGAAATGGGCTCTCAGATGCAATGTGTCCAGATTCATGCAGATGTTTCAGCAGACAGCTTAATGAGGGTCTCAGACAATACAGGCAGCCTGCTCTAATAAGCAGCCTGCTCTCATACTAAGTTGGAAATAAAAGGACTGTTAAACTACTGTGTCGTGTCCGAAGTATACAGTCCATGCTACAACCTTTAGTGACAGCTAGGAGGGCACTAAATCCTCCCAAGACAAAGGACAAACAGAGCCCTGAATTCTGTAACTTCCAATGATGCCACCAGCCATAGGTTATATTCATGGCCTGGGTGCTGAAATTCGCTCAACCGATATCTCTCAAGTACCTGTCATGTGCCATTGTACGAGGCCTAGGGTTCAAAGGTGAATAATAGAACGTATGCTCCTAGAAGCTTACAGTTTAAAGGCAGAGGTAATGGATAGCGAATTTGTACATAGAAAGAGGGGGCTGGGAAGGGGAGGGAGATCAAAAATGGTATTATATTCAGAGAGATTAATACATCCAACAGCCAAAAGGCTTTTAAATGGCAAATGAGCAAATGTCCATGAATGCCTTCTTGGGCATCTATGTTTTGCAACATGGCCATTATCATCTTTCTCAGCTACATACACAACCAAAAGGAGTAGGTATAGAAAAAAGTAGAAATGGAGAGATGTTGGACATGTTTTCTCCCCCCATTGGTCCTCCCCAGTCTTCCACACTCAGACCAGAAATCTCTGTCCTTCAGATACATTTTTCAGACCCAATCTGAGATGCTCTCTGAAAAAGACATTATATGTTCACCATGACGCTCACTTTGCACTTAGATCACAATTCTTATATATGTCTACCTTATTTCATATCTCTCAAATATAACTGAATTTAAGACACCTTGGCACCCTTTCTTGATCTTAGCAGTTGTTGATAGAAGGTTTTGTACAACCATGTCATGGCAGTCACCTGGTTGACAATGATGGTTAGAAGCATTTTAAGTTACATAGGTAGTAAGTGGTGAAGCACAGACCTCCTATCTCAGAGTCTATATTCTAAACCACTGTATTTTACTCCATCCAATGCTGTAAGGATGTTTATCCCAGCACTGTTTATAACAACAAAAAATTGAAAGCAATCTTATTTTCTAGTAATAGAACACTGGTGAAAAAAATTTTGGTATAATCATATAATAGAATACTATGCATAAGTTAAAAATGATATTATAGAAGGATGTCTAGTGAACTTGAAAAATATTAGCAATATCATAATTATAAAAAGTACAGTAGATTAAAAAATATGCTCCACATGATACACTTCCAGCAATACAATAGAATAAACCAGATGAAGTTGTCATTAATTTAGGTAAAAAATGGCCAAATATCAGCAATTGTAAATAGTTGAACCTAATATCTGGGGAAGGGGGTGAAGAGGGAGAATGAGAAAGACAGACAGGCAGACAGAGACAGATATTGAAAGGTTCTATAGTAGTCAAATGGTACCAATAGGTATCTCTGGGTCTTAAGATAATGCATGATTTTTCTTTTATATTTACTAGATTTTCTAATTTTCTGCAGTGTGTGTCCTTTTAGCATCAAGAGAAAAAGCAAGCAAAAATTATTTTTTTAAATGGCTCAATCTGCTGAGCATTTATATTGTGCCAGGTCTGGGCTCCACACTTTACACACCTCTTTCCAGTCCTCTCAGCAGTTGCAACAAGGTGGGTATCATTATCACATTTAGCACACGGAGGATATTTAGGTTGAAAACGTTAAGGTAAAACGTCCCCAAACCCCGTACTAGTAAGTGGAGGTATCAATATTAAATCCCAAGGCTGTACTCAAACTAAAGCCCAAGTACTTTTCACGAGGCCATTCTGCTCCTAAAGTAGTGAAATTTTATATTTTGGTTAAACATAATATCCCACAAATATGTTTCCCACCTATTATGGCCCATTAATACAGGGCAGCATAGGCTAAGACCATTCACTGAGCAAGCCTATGGGGTCCACCAATGACTTGTTATTTAGGGGCACTGAAAATAGGAAGTTACCTCAGTAGTAAGAACATAGAGTGTTTCTCTAAGAGAAAATAAAACTGAAGAGATGGACAGATCTGAAGGGCCTCTGTAGGTTGATAATGATTCTCTGCTAACAAGAAAGCCAGTAAGCTTGCTGGGAAAACAGTATTGATGCCATTATCTCTAGGAGCAGAGCCCTCTTAGGACCTGGCACATGGCCGGTGCTCAAGATTTACTTGGTGAATGAATGAAAGTGATTATAAATGTAAAGCACTGTAACTAACTTTCACAGGCAGAGAACCCTGTGGAATCATCATAACAATTCTAAGTACCTTCTCCTCTCCTAACTCACTTCAAACCCTTCGTCTAATTCTCCATGCAAGGGAAGGGAAGAGAAAGAAAGGGTTTTGAACGTGTGTCAGCATTATGCAGTTATTTTATTTAAACCTCACAACAACTCAGTGAAATAGGTATAATTATTCCAACATTTCATGTACAAAATAGACTCAGATGATAATTTGCTCAAACTCACTTAGCATCAAGTGGCAAAAGCATATGGGTTCAACCCAAACCTTTCAAGACCTCCAAAGCTGCTATTTGTTCCAACACCAGGCAAACATCCCAGGGAAGTGATTCCCGTCAATTACAAAATTTAATATTAGTGGGCGTTAACTGCTCCTGCCTGGTTTTCAAGGGGGAACATTCTAGGACAAAAGCATCACAGGTGTTTGGGAAATAATATTTGTTTGCCTAAAACGATGGTTCCCAGGCTGCAAAGTGTTAGCAGCAGGTTCATTAGAATGGTTTTGATAAGCAGTATCCCAACATGTCCATAGCCACACGTGTATTGGCAAATACAAGGTATTAGGAAAAACCTTTGAACAAATGGGAAATAGTTTAGTACATTTCTTATCTTCAAGTAGATAAGGAAGGAAAGGAACACAATTACAGAGCAACAGAAGTGCCACACTGAGAGATGGTGCAGAGGAAGGAATGAGGGCATGATAATATATTGTCTCAGCCAAAGGACTCCTTCAGGAAAAAAAAAAAAGGGATGAAATCATTTTTTCCTTAGAGGAAAGAGCAATGTTTACCATTAGGTTCACGTTGTTACCAAATGCATCACTCACTAGCAGCTCAAGGAGCAGGGATAATTATTTCACATTAGACAGATCTGGACCCTAGCTGGGCCACCACCACTTCACAGCCTTGGAAACTTGCACCAGTCCCTGACCTTTGTTATACTTAATTTTCTTTTTGTAAAATAGGATGGTGGAACATACTAATCACACAAAAAGAACTTATTGTTATGTGTGACAGCACAGATCTAGTAGCAGCAGAAATCCTATTCCATGGTCAGTACATTGGGATATCCCACCTCAGGAAAAAGAATACCCTAGGAAAACATCCTCCAGCTTATATGAAGCTGGAATAACAGGCCTGTCGTTGGTTTGTATTATATGTTATATGTATAAAATGTTTGTATTGTATGTATATATGTCTTGTATGAATGATTCGTGTCAACAAAGACAATGTGGTTCTCACAATATGAATTTAAAAAACAAATCGTCCAGTAATTCCATAAAGAAACAAGTCTTGGGATCAACCCCTCCATCCATTTTTATAAAGCCAACTGGAAAAAGTTCAGCCCTGCAATGAAACCAGACATTACCTATCATCCTATTCTTAACTGACAATTAAAATCCGGATTTAGAAATTTCCCACCTGCTGATGATCAATGTGTCCAGAGGTATAGGCCTGTATGTGGGGCCCAGAAATGTAAAAGGAGAAACTTAGAAGCAAACACATGAACTTCTTAGCAATCCTCTCCTGAACATAAAGAAATCAGCGGTCATAAATAAAATCTAGAGAGTTTTACCATATTAGTAGACAAATCCTACCGACCTTATTTGCTTCAGCTTATCTACATCCACTAAGACCACAGCAGTAGCCTTCAAGCACATTTTGAAGTATAAGATGCTTTTATAAAACAATTGGTTCTGAATTACAAAGAATAACAAAAGTGCCCAATTCTGTGTACTTATGTGAGATCTAAACAAACCCACGATAAACTGAACTATCCGATTTTTTGTTTGCTTTTGTTTTTGTGTCTTGATGTAATACCTCTGGGATGTAAGGAGTCAAAATGTAGAATTATGTGGGTTTTAAGAATCTTATGGATACATCTCTACCACATACTTACAGAATGATAACATATCATATCTTGGAACCCAAGTTTATCACTGGCAAAGTGATGTCAGCTTAGAATACGTAACTACCCTCACCAGGGTTGCTGTTTGAAGTAAGTCTATAAGTTCTCTTAACAGGCAAATGTCAAGTATCTATTAGGATGTATCAGTCAGCTATACCAACCTGAAAATATATTCATATGAAGTTTTGCCATGAAGCTCTCCCTTGACTTTAAACACAGAAAAATCTGCATCTATGAGAGAAATTAATAGGGAAGAAAATTCAGCCCTTTGTATCCTAACATATAGACAAAGAACAAACAAGTCATTTTTCAAGAGACTATTCCTACAGAGTGAGTATCCTTTAGAAGAGACCAAAACAATTTTCCGCTGTCTCGAAGGACAGAAAAACATGGTTCTTCCCGAAACATACAGCCTTTCTCCCTGAGCCTTGCTTCCCTCAGGCCCTTTTATCTCCCTGTGATTTCATTCCTCGTGCTTCAGGCTGACAAGGCTATGGTGTGTCATTCCCTTTGTTAAGGCAGAAGAAAAGAGTCTCATTCAAAGCATCAAGTGCTTCAAAAATAAAACAACTTTGTAAAGCTTCTCCATCCATGGAGAAGAACAATAAAAATGTATTTCCCAGATTCTCTAAAAGCACTAAACCCTCATGTCCTTCACATGTCAGAAAAAACCCGCTGGAGAGCTTGACAGAGTGCCAACAATCAGCGTGGACAACCACCCAGTGCTGAGGATAGTAATATTATTCACTGGCTGAGAGAGAACTTTTATTCTTAGAAAAAGAAAAAAAAAGTCTGTTAAATGAATTTTCAAAACATGAGCTGACATTTTGTAACTTCAGTGTACGCCTCTCTTGAATTAGGAGCTAGAAAAAAATGTCATGAAATGTTTATTCTTCGATATGTCTAATCATAAATGCTGATGTGCCTGTAGGAGAGTGTATTGATGACCCAATTCATGGTGTAGGAAAACCTGAGGGTATAAACTGTAGTCTGGGATTAAGTAAAGGATTTGGGGGATTACATTTATTCACTGAAGTCAAAAGAATTGTAACAGTCTTAGGAGCCAATACAGGGTGCCTTGCTTTATAACATCTTGTCCTATTTTTGTTCTTTTGCTCATTTATTCTTCCATGAAAAGTGTATTAAGCACCTTCTATGGCTACTAAGTTCTGCTTTTTGAGCACTTAACTACTTCCTCCTGCCTAAGACATGTCCTCTAGCTAAGACTTCTTTATCTATTGGAAGAGACTGACCCACAGTGAGATTTATCACAAAAGAATGTGGTGTGTTGTGATACACAGGATGTTTGAAGAACAAGAGGACCGTGGACTCTGCACCTTTAGGCAGAACAGAGCAGGCTTCCAGAGGAGGTGGAGCTCACAGTGAGCACCGAAGGCTGAGTTCTCAGGACCACCACTGTGCAAACACTTCTTGTCTTCAATCCTGCTGTGAAAGGCCAAAAGGCAGAAGCCTTCAATGACTTGCTTAAAACCCTTCAGTAAGGGATCAAGGCTGCAATCCTTCAGGGCTAACTGGATGGCCTGAAAGACTCAATACAGTTTGCTTGAGTAAAGGAAAAAATTTTTTAAACCCCAGGAGTCCTCAAGTAATACTATAATACAGGTCCACGTATCCACAGCCTGTTAGTAACTGTTGTGAACATTGCATCACATTGGTTTCACCATTTAATGCAGGAAATAAAATGCATACAGGTACAAATGTTCAACCTTTAAAAATAAACTAGATAGTCAATGAATTAAAAGATATTTTGACCAAAGAAGGAAAATCAGTGATTAGGTTTTTTGTTTGCCCTGAGGAAATTTTCAAGTATTTAAAAAAAATTCCTTGGCACAGTCATCAACAATAAGAAATCAGATATAGTCATGAAAGATAACAGACTATATAATAAACCAAAGCACTTAATTTCAGCCAATTAACAACATAACACCGTAAGATGAAGTATATGTAGCTCTACTAAAATCGGGTATTAGCCTGCCCAATTTTACAGGTATGGTAACAAGTGAGGCTGCAGGACCACCTAATACATTTATTTCAAAGCAGAGCATCCAGGAAGCACAGGACTGCCTTTAGAAAATTCATACTATGTGATTTGAAATAATCTGTGATTTGAATTTCTTGACCTAATTTCTTACTTTTCATACTCATTTTGGTACAAATTTTCAGCTAAATTCTATAATGTCATACAAAATTTCCACCTTGAGAAGTAATCTGTAAAAATTCAGACAGCAAAATTGTTAAGCATTTTCCATTCAAAGAAGGGTTGACTTTCCAACAGCTTTCTTAGTCATGGGGCCACCATTTCGGAATTCACCCCTCCTTACGAGAGTGGTGACCTTGATGCTTACAAAGTATGACCTTTCCTCTCATTAAGGGGAGGAGCTCCCACACCCACATCTCCCTCAAAGTTCATGGAAAGCGCACCTGGTCCATCTTGTCTGGCTTCTTCAGTTGTATTGAAGCCACTAGTTATGTGGCTAAGTAACTGAGGATGAAGGAGCATATATCACACAGAGCCAGGTGAATCCTGAACCCACAAGAAACTGAGCTATCTTAAGGCAACTCAAGGAAAGACTTTAGGTCATGCCCTTTCTCTAGAAGACCTCTGACCACTTCCTCCTTAACCGCTGCAGATTATGTGTGTACTTACACATTTGTGTGTGTACTCCCAATTCCTCTATTAAGCTGGAAGCAACTTGGAAGAAGCAGAGCCTTTCTCATCTCTCATATCTCATTTTTATATCCATTACTGTTCCTGGAACATTTATGCCCTCATTCCTTTCTTCCACAAAAACTCATTGAGCATTAGTGTGTGCCCAGCAGTGTGCTAGATATTAAGAGAACAAAGGAGCCTGATAGCAGTGAATAAAACAGACAAATACATGTTTTTATGAGGCTTAGAACCTGGAGGGCAAGAAAGACCAAAAAATAAATAAATAAGGAAACAAATAAAATACTTTCAAACAGTGCCACAAAAAAAGTAAAAAAGAAAATGCAATGGAGAGTAATGGGGAAATACTATATATATACATATAGGGCATATATATATGTGGGTCAGGAGAAGTCTCTTGTGGTGGCACTTAGGCTGAAATCTAACTGACCTAACCCCAGGGAAAAGAGTATTCCACGCAGAGGAAATTCAAGTGCAAAAACACAGAAATGAAAGTGTGTGTGCCAAGAAAAGATGGCAGGCGATGCCCAGAGCAGTAGTGGGATGGCAAGGGGCCAGGGAGATAGGGTGGCACAGATCACACAGGGCTTGCGGGGGGTCACAGTCAGGGCTTGGGAGTTTATCGCAACTGTAATAGAAAATACTGGAAGAGAGTTTTGAGAAAGGGAACAGCATGCTCTGAAGTACATTTTTATAGGGTCACTCTGGTCTCTATGTAGAACTGATTTTAGTGAGGCCCAAGGAGATCAGCAATTAGAACATGATGGTGTCTTGGATTTGAATGAGCAAAGGTTAGGTTTTGTTATATTTTGAGGTTAAATCAAGATTTTTCTCATAAATGAATGTGGGAATAAAATTATACAAAGTAAAAAAAAGAAGAAAAATCAATAAGTGATGTGGAATAATGCTAAATGACATGACAGCTCAGCCTTGTCTTTACAGCTGCTTCATGTGAACTGATCAGCATGAGTAACATAAATGTCTATAATGCTTTCACTATGCCAGAAGCAATATAAACCAGACACAAATTCATCTGGTAAGGACATTCATGGTCAGAGTTGGGAATAACATAAAAAACTGCACCAGAGCTCTATCCAGGGAACCTCCTGGCCAGCGACTATGAACAGAGCGGCTTCTGCAAAAGGACAGTGTGGCCTGCCGGCCGAAATGGGATGACACCAAGAGCCGCCCCCCCTTTGTCCAGTCCGAACACTGGATTGATTCAAAGTCCAGTGGAAGCTATGCTTACCATTCACTGAGCCAGGCCAGGCACAGGTATCGATTGTGCTATTTAATGCTCACAAGCATATGAAATAGAAAGTCTTACCCTTACTTTAAGCATGAGGAAAGTGAGGCCCAGCAACAGTACAGAAAAGGGAGCAGCTAGGATGACTTTAATTCAATTCCAACATGGGGGTCTGGGGGAGAGATGGCAGAGGTGCTCTGCACCTTAACCAGATTTCAGACTCCTTCAGAAAGGCAATTATCAGCAGCTTCTGTTTGTGACCTCCATCTAGATGTTTGGGAAGTCTGTCAGTGAAACTGCTGTCAGGCAGTCTGATGAACCAACCCAAGCCCAGTCCTTCCTACCTGTCTTCAGTGTCCTGCCCCATGCCAGTGAACACAAATGGTCTACTATCCTTGCTGCTCCATCAACCTGATTTCTAAAGTAATTCTGACAGAGCGATGGGTATATTAATGGCCTGCCGTGAGGATGGGGCTCTGAGTGTCTTCACTCCCCAGACAACATTGATTCCGCCATTGTGTCCAGTCAATAGGCCTTTACAGCAAACCTTGCTGCGGAGTAAGTCAGCTTTTTGTGCCTTATGATTTCTGGCTTGTAATATGTTGCAAATGGATTCCCCGACCCGACTATCCTGCAGGCAAAATCTTATTACTTACTCCACACTGCACAGTGTGCCTGCTTTATAGAAAAGGGTATTAGTGTTCTTAACATTGTACCTGAAAATGTTTGAGTTGGTCTTGCCTCCCGGGCATATTTTTAGTCCTTCCAAGTACATTTAACCAGAAATGCTATTGGTGTCTAAATGAACCCCAGTTTGGATATTCTAAGCTGAAATTAATTTCCATTTTTGCCTCTCCTCGGTACTCATGTCAAAAGCCCAGGGAAAAGGCCTTTGAAAACTATTTGTTGGCTGCTGATCAATTCAGGAGTCTCCCACGTGTTTGGGATGTGCCCTATAGCCAGAGGAGAAATAAATTTCTCTATAGATGTTTAGAAAGTCACAAATAGGATTATACAGGTTGAGAGAACTAATGTGCTATTTCTGCTCATGCAAAAGGTTTAAAGGGTTTCCAACAAAAAGAAAGCCCTCAGGGACTGCACATACGTGCTTATTAGAGTAAATCACACACAGAATCACAGGCTTCAAAGGGACTGTAAATATCTGGCCCAACATTCTAAATATTAGAAATGAGGAAATTAAAAATCACCAATGAGTCTAAACCAAACTGGTGTCATTTTAAATACATCATCTCTAATGTTAGTGTGCCCTCAACATGTCTCAGGAAATTTACGTTAGTATCTGCCTGGTGTTGTCAGCCCCTGACTCCAGCTTTCACTTCCCTCAGAGTCACTGACCCTTGTCACTTTCACCAAACCTCATTTCCTACTTCAGGAGGCACCATACCTTTATGGTTAAAATTACTGGCTCTGAATGAGGTGTGAATCCATCTCCACCACTTACTAGATATATAAACTTGGTCGAGTCATTTCATTTTTCCGCACCTCCCTCTCCTCATCTGTAAAACAGGAACAAGAACTGTAACCATCTCACCGTATGTTGGGAGCATTAACTGAGGCTCTTGTAAAGCCCTTACAATGATGTTTGGCACATACTAAGTGCTCGATCATCATCATTGTCACCAATGTGATCTAACTTTTTCTTCCCTCAATAAAGGCAGACTCACCCTCCCATTTTACCAAAAGAAGAAAGATCATTAGCTATGAACCCCTCAGATTCCCCTCCCCCTTGCCCATGAACACCCCTGATACTAGGAAGCTATCAACATCCCTGCCAGCCACTCTTTCCTCCTAATTCTGTTAGGAACAGGAAATATTTCATGCTTATCAGTCCCCAGGATCCCATCCCATCTCCCCAGCCATCTTCTCCGGGGCTTGGTCCCCCTGTGAAATGATCCCCTGTCTCAACTGGGTCTCCAGCCTCTACTTGTCTTTCGATGCCCTCTCAACTCTAAGTCTTTCTCACCTTAAAACACAAAAGAAAACAAACACAAAACTTGCTCTTGAGTCTACGTTTGCCTTTCATTAACCCTTATCTCTTTGCTCCTTATCACTGGCTTTTCAGTTACATTTCTGGAAGAGTAGTCTACGCTTTACTGTCTTCTTTTCATTACCCCTCACACCACAGCAACCTGTTCCATCCCCAGCACCACATCAGTGATTCCCCTCTTGCCTCGGTCTGCCCAGAAAACCTCACACTGATTACCCGACTCCATTTTTTAGCTTCCTCAGTCGACTTCTTCTCCTAAGACTCGTCTCCTCTTCAGGATGAGACATTTACATTTCCACTTTTCTTGAAGCTCTGAGGTCTGTGAGACCAGCGACTGTTCCACCTTTGTTTCCTTAGCCCCAGCATCCAAAACTGCTCCTTGCACACAGTAATCTCTCAGTGAAAGTTCACATTGTGGACACATGAACGACCTTCTCTGAATCATACAGAATCATACGGTTCATTCCATCTAATTAAATGGAACAAACATTAACTGTGCTCCAACCATATGTTCCCTCCAGGGACAATGGAGGCTAAAGAGATGAATAACACATAGCCCCTGCCCTCTAAGAGGTGTTTATCATCCAGTTAGGGAGGAAGAGGAACAGAGGATTGATGAGGGCACACAGAGATGGATGGTGGGAAGGAACAGAGAGGGTGGGAAGGAAAGGAGGGAAGAGAGAGATGGATGTAAGGGAGATTAATGCCATATAGGCTAGGGCATATATTATGATGCCAATAAAAGTAAAGTATGTGTGTGCCTTTTCAAAAAGTCATTTAATCAAATTTCAGAAGAAGCAATATGTCTGAGTCCAGTCAGATAAATCATGATTTCACTCCAGAGGAACAAACTTCATTCAGTTCCCTGACACACCTGGCTTTTTACTCAGAGAACACATTGAGGAACAAGGTCTCTGTATCACATATAGGAATCCTTCCCTCCAGTGACAAAGTAAACAGTCAGATTAAATCTCCAAGGGAAGCCTTTGTAAACCTGTATTTGGGAAGGTATTTGTCAACTCTTAATTTCCTATATCTATTAGGGATGAAAAAAATACAAAGAGATAGTTGTGTACGACAATTGACAATTTATTTGTTGTTAATGCTCACCATCTGTTGGGAGCGCTAACTGAGGCTCCTGTGAAGCCCTTACAGTGATGCTTGGCAGATACCAAGTGTTCCATCATCATCATTGTCATATCTATATGGTCTTTTTAGGCTCTTAATGTAAATAAAAGGAGTTTCTCTTCCGGCTGGAGTGATGAATACTGATCACCAAGGGGAAATTGGTTGCTGTTACATAATGGGAGAAAGGAAAGCTGCGTCTGGAATCCAAGGGATCCACCTCTTAGCATTTTCATGCCTAGTAAGAAAGGTTAATTAAGAAAACAACCACCACCCAAAAAAAACGGCAGGACAACTGAGAATTCAGACCCTTTAGGAATAAAGTTTTAAGTTACCCTACGAAGTAAAGAACCCCAAGCATCTGAGTTTTGGCTGAGAAGAGGGGAAATACAGAACAGGGACTAGAAGAAGGAAGCCACACATACAGTTACTGTCTTGTGACTCATCACAGAAAAGAGGCTTGTAGTAGTTTTTAATAGTTTCTATCACTTGTTACATGATGTGTTTGTCATTTTCTTTTTTCCTTTTCTCACTTTTATTATATTTTATATACAGGCTGACAGAAACTAACTTTCAACAAGTTAGGTCACAGTATCTAGTAACAAAATATTCAGTGGAACTGAATTTGAAGAAAAATGAATGTAATCACCCATGAATATATAACTGTTGGGACTTGCATCTCTTTTGGGGCAGAGAGTGAGGACATTTTTACTTGTGAGATAGATAACTTCATCTTAATAGGTGGAAATACAGAGTTGTACTGTTAATATACAAGAATTCAAATGCAAGTACCAATGTGTATAGAGGAACTGAATAACCAAAGGAATGGACGGCAACAGGTATCGCTTACTTGCCTCTCTGATAAACTTAGCCTTCATTGCCTGCTCTACAGAGATGGATATGGGCCCTTTAAATATCTTTTCTTTGCTAGCTGGACAAATGTCAAGCATTTTCTACAGAGGGCACTGGAGAGACACTGCACGAGGAAGTTTTTCATGGCTCCAGTGTGCTAGCTCAGCTAACTCCTGGAGGGTAAGTGGCTTCTCCAGCGCCCAGCTCCTGCCGCATAAGCACAGTGGGAGGGGCTTCTGCAGCACCCACAGCTTTCACGGAGCCCAATTTCTACAGCATAAGCAGCTTACCCAGCCCAGCTCCTGTAGGCAGCCTGGGCAGCTTCTCTAGCACCCAACTCCTGTAATATTCTGTGGCCAACAGAGCCCATCAGCCAGCAACTTCCCCAGGCACCCTGCTGGGGCATTTTGTAGCAGAGCCAGCTTTTGGGAAGATATTGCACCATGACACTTCCCAAGTGTCCTACAGGGCAGGTTTCTAGCAAGTTCTGAAAGAGTAATACCACAGCAGCCTCTGTGCCATTCAGTGAGCTGTGGCTGTGCCTTCTCTAACAAGGTCTAGATCTCACCCCTACCGGGGCTTCCTTTGGGGCATTCTACCTAGGTGTGGTGGCTGCTTCTTATATTGCTTTTCTGTAACCTTTCAAGTGCTGTTTACTTCTTATGAGCCAATCCCTCATTACTCCAATTTCTAGTTATAGTTAATAATTATTTTTAATAAACTTTCCCAGTTCAAGTTTCTATGTGCCCCAGCAGCAATGGGAATACCCAGATCTTGTTCCTTAATACCATTCTCCAATGGCTTATTCTAGGGCTGAGGCAGGAAAAAACACAATTTGAGCTTGGAGTACGCTATAGAACCAGAAAGTAAGAAAGCACCCAAAACACAAAACAAAACAAAAAGGATGGGTGTGGTGGTGGGGGGGGACACATCAAAAGGACAGAGAAGCCACCTACAGAACTCCAAAGCTGGAACAATTGGAGCAACATAATTACATAATATTGGATTAAACTGAAAATATCATGTAAGTGTACATGAGTCCATACTGAT
This sequence comes from Smutsia gigantea, assembly GCA_032199065.1. NCBI lineage: Eukaryota > Metazoa > Chordata > Mammalia > Pholidota > Manidae > Smutsia > Smutsia gigantea. Next base: position 84,446 of record JAVSCE010013799.1, on the reverse strand, counting down.
ATAAACAAATAATTGAATGAATGGAGGAAAGACACATCTTTCTTACAGAAGTTTTAAAAAAACACATGGAGATACTCCCTCTCAAAGGCAGGAGCTTAATTCCCACCCTTCATCCTTGAGGGTAGGCTAGACTTAGTGACTTGCTTCCAAAGAACAGAGTAGAAAAAGGGAAAAACAGTAGCTTTATGCACACTACACACCAGCAAGTGATGGAGGCTGACCAAGTGGTGACATCCTTAGTAATGGTGTGTGAACACCATGACACCCCTGACACGATGTGAAAAGGCACTTCAGCTCTGTGGCATTCTTTTCAAAACCCATAACCCTAGTCTAATCATGAAAAAAACACCAGGCAAACATAGATGGGGGGACATCTCAGAGGATACCTGGCCAGTCCTCCTCAACACTGTCAAGGTGATAAAAAACAAAGACAGAAATTGTCACAGATCATACAAGACTGGGGAGACATCAATCAATGCGGTGTGGCTCCTGGGCCTGAAAGAGGACATTAATGGAAAAATAGATAAAATCCAAATAAAGCCTAGGGCTTATTCAATAATATTTACTAATTTAATATTTACTAATGTCAGTGTCCCAGTTTGACAAATTGATGGTAAGATGTTAACAAGGGGGAAAACAGGATGCAAGGATATGTATGGCAGCTCCTTATCTTTGCAACTTTTCTGTAAATCTAAAATTATTCCAAAATAAAGGACTTACTGAAAAAAATTATTGTGGTTTGTGTCTTTTGATGGGACCCTGACTGAGACAAGGAACTAGTCTGATTATCAAGGTTACCGTTTAATGGCTCTAACATCAAATATATGCATAACAAAAACCAGGGAGGAAGAGACACAGAATCAGAATCCCTGGAGATCAGGCCATTTTAACTCTCCTACTTAGATTAGGAGAGCATGCATTTTGTTTCAAGAATTATCTGGTAGAGAGCAATTATACACCTCCTAAAAACATTAGAGTACCTGCTACAGAGAAAGCCCAGGTAACAAGACACAATGCTCTAGCTCAGAACAGCATTTTCTTATGTGTTTAAAAAGGTGTCAGAAATGTTTTTCTCAGAATATCTTTAAAGACTTGAGGTATCTGTCCATGTTTGTTTAATACTTTTGTTTGTTATAAAGCCAAAACACGAGTTGTAAAGAATAGACTAAAAGTCATCTTGATTATCATCTTCCAGGATTGAAAGACTAGGTGATCTCAGAATTCTAGAGGCTTCATTAAAAAATCCATTAACACCATTAAATAAATCAACAATTTCCTAGAAGGCCTCAACTTTTTTAAAAAAAGCAACCATTTACTTTACAGAAGTCCTAAGTCCGTTCTCAAGAGTCTGAAACCTATGTAGGCTTTTGTTGTGTTTACACTCCTCAGTCTGAGCTCTTAGGCTGAGATAGGCTGCAATTCTTCCAAGCAAAGTATGAATGCAGCTGAAATTATTCCACAGCACTCTTGTCCTGGAATTAGAAACAAGCCTCATTTTGCAAATGAAGAATATATCCACGCTTCTCTTCTCAACTGCTTTATAAAATTATGTTACATTTCTTCAAAATGTGTAGGCACAACTGATTTTCAGGCTGGAAAACTTAATAAAAAGCAACACCACATTTGAGGTCAGTCAGCCAGAAAAATGGACCTGAGCCAAAGCCCACATCCCAAACATTTTGCCTCAACAGCATGTGAACAAAATGCCCGCCCTCCTCCCGATCTCCAACAGAAGTAAAACAAAACCCCGCAAGAGAGTTAACCATTGGAATTGGAAGCCTGTTGGGGCAAAAAGAAAGGCGCACGCGCACACACACACACACACACTCCCTGCATAAGGTACAATAAAAAGGTTGTTCTTTCACACAGAATGTTCTGTGCACAGACAGCACAAGGACTTGCCCTAGAGATGCTGTCTGAAGGGCATCCAAGAGGTCACAAGACTAAAACTAGTAGTTCTAACAAGATAAAGAGTAATCTCTCCAAGTTCAAATGTAAGCAAGTAAAAATTCTTAAAACCAGCTTACCTAGACAGCATCAAGTCCTTTCCAACTTGAGTTAGTTTCAGAAATTCGGTAACAATGAGGGCAAATTTGTGCTGTCGTGAAAGCCTGCTAATTTTTAAAATTATTATCTCCTTTCTCTAAGTGTAACATTTTGTGCACTACAATTTAGCTGTACTTGGATTCCCTCTTGCATTTTTTAAGGCAAAAAGAAGTACAAAGGAACAGGAAGTATTCACAATTACATGCACAGCAACGAGTTAGCCAGAAATCTTAGGTTTTAACTGTGAAATTTAAAAAAGCAACTGTATTACATGTCATTTCATCATTTAACACTCAGAATAAAGAATATAAGATTTTAAGAATAATCCAAAACATTATTCTTTCAGAATCATAATTCTAACATAATGGAGATTAATACATTATAATTTGATTTAATACCAAAATGTTCATGAATTTTCATTTGTTACCAATATTTCTCCCCAAAGTTATCTGAGCAAGTACTTACTATCTGCATCTCAGAATTCAGAGATAAATAAATTAATTAATCATTGAAACTATCAATGTTAAATATCTGTTAGATATCAGAGTTAAAACCAACTTTAGTTAAAATCAACCTAAAACCAAGGTAAAATTAAGGTACATTTCACCCAGAAAGTATCTAGATAAATCACAAGTCATAACAGAAGTTAGAATACAATAGCTGTTAACACAGCTGCTTTAAGGAGTCTAAGTCCTAGACCTCCCTCTGGAAAATGCATTCATATTTACAGAAGTATCAGCATCAGGTTATTTAATTCTTTCCAGGTCTCTTTCCTTATCCTCAGTTCACAACAGTTCTGTACATAACATATGTATAGATTTAAAAGAAATTGTAATAATGAGTTGGACCAGGAATCCACAGCACATTCTGTGCAGGGATGAGGAGAGAAACCCATGGCCCTGGGTAATCTGCAGACAAGGAAGCCCATAGAGCAAAAACATCCTGAGACAGACAACAGCAGGTGGAAACTTACCACTGGAGCAGTTGGTCCCACCCCAGCCAGGCTCACACTGACAGGTGTTTGGAGCAATGCAGCGACCATGGACACATTTATCAGCACAGTGGGCTGTCAGAGAGAAAAATCAGTCAAATAAGGAAAGTTGGCAAAAGAAAAAAAAACCCAACAACACAGCTGTTTCACATCCCAGTCTCAAGTATCACTTAAAAACAACATGCATGCCAGATAATTTTCTTCAACCCATTCCTCAGTCTTCTTACAGTCGGTTGTATAACCAAACAATTCCCCTTCTTATTGTGATATCTCCAAATAAATTCCTTTATTTCTACAATTTAATTCTACTTCATGCTGAATTAGGAAAGAAGTTTCAAGGAAAATTGCCTAATCCGCTTAAAAAAAGTTATCAATGACTACCAAGTATATCCTCTTTGTTTCTGGAGGAGCACATGTGGATACAGAAACAAACCACAAAGCAGTGTATCAGAAGACTCTGAGTGACAGAGTACTGAGAGGGGTCCCTTTACGTAGTGCCTTCGCTAGAAACAACAAACGTCTTTGTGCATGTTTTTCACAACTGTGACGCAGCAGAATTAGATGCCTTCTTTCTATTGAGGAGACTATTTGAAAAAAGTCATCCTGAAAACAGTGAAGAGTAAGGCTTAATTTCTCTACTATTAGTGAATACCTTAGGTGTGACCCACCATGCAAACATGAGTGTACGGGTAGTCTGGTGATTCCCAAAGCAGAAGTTCCGTGGGCTGATAGAAAGAGACATCAAAAACATGCCGTGCTGAACATCAGTATTACCTTCCACCTTTGTGCCATTCACATTGGTTAAACATACTTTGAATGCCTGGATGTATGAGCAATTATGAGACAACCGGAAAAGTTTTGGGTTCAGATCCAAAATTCTATGTAAGGATGGGATAAGGCATCCAATACTTTAAAGCTAGGTTTTATTAATTTGTCTTATTATAAAAGTAAAATAGGTCTACTGTCCAAACGTAAAATATGAATAAAGCAAAATAAACCTCATTTCCAGGTCCACCAACTACTAAAATTTTTGTGTATGTAGAACGTTTCAGGAATTTTTTCCTACAAATTTTTCTCCTCAAGAAAAAAATTAAAAGGTAATAATTTTCAACTTGCCTTTCCACTTAATATAATAGGAAAAATCTTCCCATGTCATTACAAATTCTTTTAGGTGATTTATACATTGTTGTGTGTATAGTCTATATTGTGTGCATTCATTGTATAATAGTATGTATATATATACATATACATATATATACACATACACATACATACAGTGTGAGATACATATATAGACATATATATTCATATATACTTACTTATATGATATATATTGCTGAAACAAAATTGATAATCACTTCTAAGGTCTTTATTAAAAAGTTTTAGACATGAAGAGATTTACAGGAAAGGCATTTAGATGAAGATAAAGCAAAAGCAAGAGGCAGAAAGAAAAACAAATGGAAATGAGAAGTTCTGTTTGGGTGCAGTGTAGGAAGGTGTTGGGACTGTATTCTGAGAATTAGCTAGGAAGATTCTAATATAAGATATAAAGTTATTAATCCAAACATTAACCAAACATATACAGTCAATTAATATTTGAGAAAGGAGCCTTGGATATACAATGGGGAGATGACAGCCTCTTCAGCAGCTGGTGTTGGAAAAACTGGACAGCTACATGTAAGAGAATGAAACTGGACCACTGTCTAGCCCCATACACAAAGGTAAACTCAAGGTGGATCAAAGACCTGAATGTAAGTCATGAAACCATAAAACTCTTAGAAAAACACATAGGCAAAAATCTCTTGGATATAAACATGAGCGACTTATTCATGAAAATATCTCCCCGGGTAAGGGAAACAAAAGCAAAAATGAACAAGTGGGACTATATGAAGCTGAAAATCTTCTGTACAGCAAAGGACACCGTCAGTAGAACAAAAAGACATCCTACAGTATGGGAGAATATATTCATAAATGATGTATCTGATAAGGGGTTGACATCCAAAATATAAAAAGAACTCACACACCTTAATAAACAAAAAGCAAATAATCCAATTAAGAAATGGGCACAGGACATGAATAGACACTTCTCCAAAGAAGAAATTCAGATGGCCAACAGGCACATGAAAAGATGCTCCACATTGCTAATCATCAGAGAAATGCAGATTAAAACCACAATGATATATCACCTCACACCAGTGAGGATGGCCAACATCCAAAAAACAAACAACAACAAATGTTGGCGAGGATGTGGAGAAAAGGGAACCCTCCTACACTGCTGGTGGGACTGCAAATTAGTTCAACCATTGTGGAAAGCAGTATGGAGGTTCCTCAAAAAACTCAAAATAGAAATACCATTTGACCCAGGAATTCCACTCCTAGGAATTTACCCTAAGAATGCAGCAGCCCAGTTTGAAAAAGACATATGCACCCCTATGTTTATCACAGCACTATTTACAATAGCCAAGAAATGGAAGCAACCTAAGTGTCCATCAGTAGATGAATGGATAAAGAAGATGTGGTACATATACACAATGGAATATTATTCAGCCATAAGAAGAAAACAAATCCTACCATTTGCAACAACATGGATGGAGCTAGAGGATATTATGCTCAGTGAAATAAAGCAAGCCAAAAAAGACAAGTATCAAATGATTTCACTTACATGTGGAATATAAGAACAAAGAAAAAAACTGAAGGAACAAAACAGCAGCAGACTCACAGAACCCAAGAACAGACTAATAGTTACCAAAGGGAAAGGCACTGGGGAAGATGGGTGGGAAGGGAGGGATAAGAGGGAAAAAGGGGCATTACGATTAGCAGACGTAATGTTGGGGGGGCATAGGGAGGGCTGTACAACTCAGAGAAGACAAGTAGTGATTCTATAGCATCTCACTACGCTGATGGACAGTGACAATAATGGGGTTGGTGGGGGGACCTGATGAAGGGGGTAGTTTAATAACCATAATATTGCACATGTAATTGTAGATTAATGATACCAAAATAAATTATTTTTAAAAAATCCCCCAAAAAAGATATTAAGTTATTACAAGAAGCTATCTTGTAGAAGACACACACAGAGTAAAGTGGCCATGAACTTCAGGTAATACAGCCTCACTTCCATTATCAGAATAATTCTTTAGCACCCAGGTAACTTGGTGAGGGGTACCAGGTAAGCTTAGGACCTTGGTCCAGAGTAGAGATGTTGACACTAGAGTTCCAAGAAGATGCTTAGGAACCTCACAGTATGTGCTTTTAATTATAATTTTAATCATAATAATTTTATAATTAAAAGGAAAACCTGCCTGTAACATATGAACACACTGGCCCTACAATACGTTGACTTATGCTGCCAGGTGAAGGTGGTATATACCAACCTAAGAATTCAGTGTCTCCTGCCATCTCTATGCTTGTGTTTGACATTGTAGATGTGACATTCATTTGTAATACCATAGCTCTGTACTCTTCTTACTTTAAAATATAGATATGCATATATAAGCCAGCAAACTACGAAACTGGGGCATGCAGAGTTCAATTAAATGCCACAGAAGGCACAGGTCTAACCGTGCAGGGCACACTATGATACACGGTAGCTTATGCACACAGGATACTCCCACCTCACAGAGAGCACTGGCTCCCATAGTAAATACATAAATATGAAAGTGCTTCATCTCACTTGTCTTATGTACCGATGACATCTCTGCAACACATTGTTAATCATCAGCCTTTCAGACCCAAATTTAACAATTTCTCCTCCTTCAAGACACTAAAACTATTTAAAATTCTGTTTATCTCAAGAAGTTTTAAAAATCAGATACTACTTACCTTTAATAGGAAAGAAGAGTTTTCTGATACTGTACATTTTAAGAAAACACAGAAAATGGATATGGTGGTTGATGAAAAGAAGTGTCACCCATATCCTCAAATTTCAAGTTTTGTGTTTATTTAAAATAGTCTTGTTCTCACCAACTAATTTATACTAAGGGAATGTTATAGATATTAACTTAGGTAAATTTATATTAATAAAACACTATTATGCTTTTATATCTTGAGAAACAATACAAGATTTCATTTGACAAAAGAATCAATTCCACCAATTAAAATTTTGAAAATCTCTGGGTCCCCAAGACACTGGACTGGATCAGAGCAACTTGGGTTTTCTTATTTACCAGCAAGGGAATGACCATGAAAGGAGGATTTGGGGGTTCTAAGGCCATCTTGATTTATTACTGTGGGTAAAATTGCAGTATTTCCAGAATCTCTCACCTGGCCGTAGTCCATCTCCATATCAGTAGGTGTTTACAAGGGGCGGGTGGAGAGGTGAGTTCTCACCGGAATGGGAGAGGTTTTTGGCCTCCCCAGCTGAAACAGGAGAGAAAAGGGCAAGCAAGAGCTGTGGCCAGAGAGAGATGAACTGAGCCAGGCCTCCAAATAAAGGTTCTTTCCCCTTGACTGATCTCAGCTTCACAGGTTTATTTGCCCTGGGGCTGGGAACACACTTTCCCCTGGAGTTACAGTTACCCTGCCTTAATTCTTTCTCCTTTCATTTTTTTCACTTACTTTCCTTTTCACCTTTTACCATTCGCCTTTATCATCCTACAAACTACTTCTTTGATATGCAGAGTGACCATGGAGGTAGCAGATTAAATTTGGGTTTTAGTTCTTATTGTTTTGGCTCTTAATTCAAGTTGACTAGAAATTATTTCCCCTATATCCACCTGAATCAACTAGGATAAAAGGTCAAATTAAGTAAGCAGATCTAGCACATTTCCTCTAATATCAAGACAACCCTAACTACAATGGGTAAAGAAATGTGTGATGAGCTAAACATATATCCAGAGGGCTAAAGATGAGAACTGCATATGCTTGAATCCCAATTGATTTTTTTGTTGTTGCTCTTGTTCTGTTTATTCCAAAAGAGGATATTAAGTGAATTTCTATGTATAAAAAAATCAAGAGACATCTGCTTCAGAATGCTTTGAGATTACTGAATAATCATATGAATGCTCTCATATTTGATTCCTGATAGTACAAAATTTGTGTTTTATAAAATGAATGCCAAGAACCCAGTCAATTATAATAGAAAAAAATCTTGTGATGGTTATTTTAAAAAACCTGAAACAAACATTGGGCCAAAGTCTGAAGCAAAATGTCAATAGTTAGCAAAACATATCCTTCTGTAAGTTAATCAGGAATTAGAAGGGGGAATCTACTTTCCTAATGATTTTTTTCCTAATTAAAACTAAAGTCAATGGAATCACCTCTGAGCACTGAAGCCTAAACTCAAATAATGTTCTAAATAATGGGAAATATTGCTGGTACAGATTCTAAAAGGAAAAAACACAAAATTCTACTGCCATAGTGCAGAATCTTCATGCAGAATTAGACTCTGTCACACAAGAATCAGACTCTGTCCCTCTGCTCCATGCCCTTATCTCCCCAGCTCCAGACTCTCCACATCTCGCAATAGCCTTCACTGAGGACCTGTACGACCAGCCTGAGCAAAGGGAGACAACAGAGAACAGAGTAAGCTATAAAATTTCCTATGTTCTCTGTTGTCCCAACTCAGCAAGTTACAGGAATACTAACTGTGGCATGTGCAATAGGACACAGACTTTCCCTCTAGAAGATCATCTGAGCTGGATGCCCACCCCAGACTCATGTCCCTTTTTCATCAGATGACACCTAGTCTGGGTGCTGAGGTTCCATGACTAACAAAGTCCATGTGAGAAACCAGGGTAGGCTAAAGACATGAATTTGTCCTGTAGAAAATCCCAAAGTCAACTAGAAAAGAGAAAGTGAACAAAGGTCTCCCTTAGCAAATGTTCAATAGCTTAGATTTCAAGGACAGGTACAAAAGACTCATCTTAAGTGTGGCTCTTGCATCCATGGGAACAGTCATTTTATTCTCTCTTCACGTCCTTTCTTCTTATTTCTAAAGGGCTATTAAATCAGGAAAATGCTGGTCAAGATGATCTATCGAATATGATTTACTTTTCACATCTAAGAAAATCATTAAATATCATATTCTGAATTTTCAGTAGTCTTTTAGAGATCAGATGTAGGCTGAATGTCTGAACCAACCTTAAGTACACTGCTGCAGACCCAACAAATTGCTGCAGACACACAAGGGGCAGTCAAGGGAACTTCTCTCAAGAATTGAGAGCAAGAGACACTGATGAGAAGAACGTGCCATGTCTTTGAAGTGAGAGCTGTGGACAGCCTGTCTGCCTGATGGACAGGTGAGGACTGACACTATGACCCTGAAATCTTCTCTAATTAGGCTCCTGTTTCAGCTTTAGTTCCTAAATCCATTTAAATCCCATTACCAGGCCCATGGACCTCATTCCTTTCACTTGTAAATACTTGGCTTTAATACTGACAGCCACTAGCTATACTCAATAGTTTTCTCTTCTGCCATATAAATATTTCCCTTTGGATTTACACCTAGGGTATGTCAAAAAAAAAAGAAAGAGCAGACTGACTAAAGATTCCTTTATAAATCAATTGTATCTCTAAACATAGTACCTATTGTTGCTCTAAAGGATGTAATACAATCAACTCACTTAAATTATTTTGAAAAATATTTCCATGACCAGAGTATCTTTAAAAATAATTGTTCAATAGACATACAAACCTTCCAGCTCATCCATCTTTCCTCAAGTTCCTTTAACTCTGGCATTATGAATAAAGAGCATAAGTCATAAATCTTATTTTTGTTTATTTATATTGAGTTGCTATAGAGCAACACAGATTTTTAGGGTTAAAGGTGCCTTCAATGAACATCATTCCCACATTTTTCAGGCAAGGAAACTAAAACTAGGAAAATGGAATGATCTCCCCAATATTCATAGCTGGGTTTTAGAGAGAAAGAAGTAGGATTAAACCCTTACTCCTGGTGGACCAACACTTATAATGGGTTTTACTGGTGTGTGTGTGTATGTGTGTGTGTGAGAAAGATGATAGAGGTTGTACTGGTTCAGATACTAGGGCAGGTGTATCAGACGGCTGGGAGTCAGAAGTCAGAATATTCAAATAAGGAAGAGAGAAAGCAGAGAGTTAACTTCCAAAATAAACTTTATTCACTCCATACTTTTGTTTGAAGCCAATTATATGCAAACTCTTTACAAAATCTAATTGCTACTACAATGTTCAAGTACAGACAGGAATATTTTGTTTTCATGTTTCCAAACATTGTATTGCAGCTTACCCTATTGTGTTTATTTATAAAGTGGGAGGGGATTCTCTTTTCCTTCAATTTAATATTTACTGAGGCAACAGGCACATTACTAGGCACTACTGTGGATACAAAGATAGCAGACCAGGCACTCTTGGTCTTCAGAGGAAGTAAAATATAGGTCCCTCAAGCCCAATAACTCAGAGCAGAATGTATGGGTAAAAACAAAGGTATGAACAATATACTATGAGTCAATGATTCTGTTTATATGAAATGTCCAAATGGCAAATCTATAAAGACCGAACACATATTAGTGGTTGTATAAGGCTGGGAGGGATTAAGGGTGAATGTGGGCTGATGGCTAATGGGTACAGGATGTTTTGAGGTGATGAATATGTTCTAAAATTAATTGCGTGATTGTTGCACAAATTGGTGAATATACTAAAAACCAGTGAATTGTACATTATAAATGATTGGGTTGTATGGTATATGAATTCAATCTTAATAAAGCTATTATAAAAAAATATTGTGGAAGCTGTAAGAAGGGAGCAATTAACTCCAACTGGAATGAAATCAAGGAAGGTTTCATGAAAGAAGGAACATCTGAATTGAGGAAGTGGACTCCTTTGTAATAAAGTTGCAGGAACAATAGTTGCCTCATATTCCATCTCCCTCCACCCCATTGCCATTGTATATAATCCACTGTTTGGGGTCTGCGGCTCTTGCCCCACAGCCAGCAGTGGTCCATATATATAAGCTGCATAGATGGCTGATCAGTCATGGAAAGCAAGAGAACAGTGGGCACCTAGAAATTTGCATTTAGAAAATGTAATGGAAAAAAAAATCCATATCTAAAATTCCTTTCCTTCCATCCCTGATAGGGTTTTCACAGCTCTTAAGAACAAGTACAAAGAACAACTGCTAACAGTGTCTTTGGCAGACATAGTTAATTGTACACCTATTGTCTGTTTAGCCCTCCACCCTTATTAGTAGAATCCACTTTCACCAGGGACAATAATGTGACCAAGAATAAATTACATTTCCCAGCCCTCTTTCTGGACCGAAGTGTCCATGTGGAAAACAGTGCAGGGGGATACACAAGTCCCTTCTCCTTCTCCATCTTGATACCTGGTGTACATTAAGAAAATGGCTGAAATCTGCAAATACTATCAGGCAGCCCTGAGGGAAGGGCCCAGAGGATCTTGAAACCCTTTGTTCTGAGTTTCTTGCATAGATGAATAAATGCCATAAGCCACCCACTTCCACACAACTTTACATAAAGATAACAAGCCCCTAGTATGTTTATGTTTCCATTCTTCAGATATCTATTTATTGCAGCCAAGCATAATTCTTAACTAATACACTGCCCCTTTGGGAGATCCTTCAGGTGAGTCAATTCCTAAATTAAAAAACCATCCATAATAGCAGAAAATGATTATCTCAAAAAATGCCAAAAATGTATGCAGCAAAATCCAACATAAATTCCTGATAAAATTATCTGCATACTAGAAACAAAAGAGATCTTCCTCAACCCAACAAAGAACAAACATGAAAATCTACTACTAACATACTCAGTAGTGAAAGAATGTATGCTTTCCCCCAAGATTAGAAGCAAGTCAAGGACGTATGCTCTTATCATTTCTATTCAGCATTGTACAAGAGGTTCTAGCAAGTGTAATAAGACAAGAAAAATGGAATAAACGACATCCAGATTGGGAACGAAGAAGTAAAAATACCTTTAATTACAGATTATGTAAATATACATATGTATGTAGAAAATCTGATGGAATCTACAAAAACAAGCTACTGAAAATAATAAAAGTTTAATAAGTTTGCAGATAAAACCAATATACAAAAAAATTATGTCTATATACTAGCAATGAGCAATCAGAAATTGAAATTTTAAAAGTCATTTACAATAGCATTAAAAATATGAAATACTTAGGGATGAATCAGGAGATGTGAAAGACCTGTACACTAAAAACTAACAATAATGTTGAGATAAATTAAAGAACTTAATAAAACTATCAACAAATCTGACATTTATAGAACACTTCACCCAGTAACAGCAGAATATACATGTTCTCTCTAAACAGCAATAACTTTGATGAGTCAGATGACCCAATATTGTTAAAATATCAATTCTCCCTCAAATAGATCTACAGATTCAATACAATACAAATCGAAACCCCAGCAGCTTTTTTTTGTGGAAATTGACAAGCTGATTTTAAAATTCATAGGTAAATGCAAAGTACCTACAATAGCCAAATAGTACTTTGAAAAAAAAGTACAAAGTTGGAGAACTAATACTAGCTGATTTAAAGACCTACAGTGCTATAGTTATCAAAAGAGTGTGATATTGGTATAAATATAGACAAATAGATCAATGGAACAGAATATAGAGTCCAAAAATAAATCTACACATACATGGAGCATTATGTTTTGACAGAGGCACCATGGCAATTCAGTGAGGAGAGAACACTTTCAATACTGCTGGAAAAATTGGACATCCATAAGCAAGTAAATAAATATGGATACATAATCTCATACAAAAACTAACTCGGATGAATCATAGGCCTAGATGTAAAACCTAGAAGAATAAAACCTATAGAAGAAAACCTTTGTGATCTTAAGTTGGGCAAAGATTTCTTAAATATGCAACACACATACAACCTGCAAAGGAACAAATTAATGAACTTGTCCATCATATTAAAAACTTCTGCTCTTTAAAAAAAGCACCATTAACAGAATGTAAAAAGAAGTCACAGAATGGAAGAAATATTTTCAAAAAATATTATCTGATGAAGAAGTTATATGCAGAATATATAAAGAATACTAAATAAGAAAACAAACAGCTCAATTACAAATATGCAAATAAATAAATGCACAAAAAATTTGGACACTTCACCAAAGAAGATGTATTAATGGCAAATAAGCCCATGAAAAGATGCTCAATTACATTAGTCACTAGACAGTGCAAATTAAAACTATGATAAGACAATAAACACTTGCATACAAGTACCACATGATTAAGCCATTCCACTCCTAGGTTTACAAAAGAGAAAAAAAGTGTATGTCCATGCAAAGACTTGTACACGAATTCTCAGAGAAGTTTTTATTTGTAACTGCCAAAAACCAAAAATAATCCAAATGTCCATAAACACAAAAGGATAAGTAAATTGTGCATATCCATACAGTAGAATACTACTCAGCAATCAAAAGGAATGAACTACTGATACACACAACAATATGGAAGAATCCCAAAATGATCATGCTGAGTAAAAGAGACCAGGCATAGAAGAGAGCATACTTTATTATTCCACTTATATAAAGCTCTAGAAATTCAAACTAATTTAGAGTGACAGAAAGCATCAGTGGTTACCTGGGGAGGGGCTTGAGCAGGTAGGAGTGAATGGGAAGAATTACAAAAGGGTGTGAGGAAATGTGTGTTATGTGATGAATAAGGTTCATTATCATGACTGAGGGGATAATTTAATGGCTGTATACCAATGGCAATATTTATCAAACTGAACACTTAATTAGTACACTGTCCCTCTGGGAAATCTTTCAGATGAGTCAGTTCCTAAATTTTAAACAATCCATTAATAGTAGAAAATAATTATTTCAAGAAGTGCCTAAAAGCATTTGGCAAAATCCAACATCTATTCCTAATAAAACTGTCTGCAAATCAGAAAAAAAAGAAGCTTCTTCAACCTGATAAAGGGCAAACATGAAAAGCCTACTAGTAACTGTTATTTTCTATCAATTTTACCTCAGTAAAGCTGATAAAAACAAAACTAGAGCATGAGAAGAACTTCTACAGAGGAGCAAAGACCTCTCTCTAAAAAAAGAGGGTAGATTAAAGAAAATCTAACACTACAATACTGTATACTCTTCACAATTTCAATAAGAACTTGTAGTCATAGATTGATGGGCTCTCCAAATGCTTATGAAGGTCTTAGCTTTAGACCATCCCAAGAAATATTTATTTGAGGAAGTGCTAATACTAAAAACTCATAATGCTAATACTAAAAACCTACTAAACTTCTTCTCTACAACATGAACGAGTTATAGAGAAAATAAAAAGTTTGTGTTGAAACAGACTATTGTAATGGATGCTGCCCAAGGGACTGAAATGCCATCTGTGGAGCACATAATCCTATTCATTTATTTGAAAATGGAAAGAGTTTTTAGCTTAATTCCACACATACACAGGCATTATCTGTTTTGGCCAAGACTCTCACATTGTGTCTCTTTAGGTTAAATCAGATTGAAGTAATATAAGTAACATGATCCTTCTGTACCATAGTTTCAAAAAAGCACTGGAATAAACTCTAATTTTCTTAAGCACAAATTCCTAAAAACTCAGCCTACAACCAGTCTGATGATACAACTGCAAACTGATTCAATTCAAGAAGGATTTAAAAATGGTCAGCATACAATTTAGAGAATGAACCAGAAGGAAGGTACATATATTTGGGCTAAGCATTTTCCACCCAGCCCTGTCACGTTTATGTCTGTAAGGAGAGCATGATGATTCTACGGGAAGTACCATACCAGGCTCCTCTGTTTTTAGAACAGCATTCTTTTTGGTCCAACCACTCTCTGTGGAGCCATGGAATTCTTTCACAAATATTTTTTCCCACAGCATGTTTTCCACCACATGGCATTTCCCCCAGTCTGCCCTGTTTCATCTTGCTGACACTTGATTCCAGACACTTTGTTTCCGGTTATCCAATACATCTGAGTCACATGTTAATAGTAAAGGCCAGCCAGCCCTAGGGGAAGAGTGTCAGTCATAGTTAGGGGTACCACTTTTCCCATTCAGTGTCTTCATCACTCCTCCCTTCTTGGTGGTGATCCCTGGACATTTCCTTTTGCATTCTGATGCCTTAATGCTCTTTCTACTCTATATACTAGCTTGAGAATAAAAGCAGTCCTCACACCCAAGGCTCAATGACTAATAATAACAGCTAAGCTTATTTCCCTTGTCAGGGACATTTGCATTTCAGTAGTGAAGACTTACAGTAAATATATAAATTAAGTGGTAGAACTTCTTCAAAAAAGGGGAAGACCAAGAGTCTGAGAAAAAAATAGCAACAGGACCTTAGCAATTAGAATGCCCCCCAAAATCAGGGAACACAAACCCAAATGCCTCTAGGAGCCAGGTGGGATCAATGGGAAGAGTAAGCAGGTCAGGTAAGGCCTGGGAAAACTCATCAGTTGCTCATTTAAAAGGAGTAGTTCCAAAGGATCAAAAGGTACAAACTTCCAGTTGCAAAATAAATAAGTCATGGAGATGTAATGTATAACATGGTAACTATAGTTAATACTGTGTTGCACATTTGAAGTTGCTCAGAGAATAGATCTTAAAAAGCCTCATCACCAGAAAAAAAAATTTGTAACTATGAATGAGGATGGATATTAACTAGATTTATTGTGGGGATCATTTGGCAATATATACATATATCATATCATTATGATGTATACCAGAAACCAATATAACATTGTGTGTCAAGGATACCTCATTAAAAAGAAATAAATAAAAGGGGCCACTCTCCTCCACTGTCTCCTGTCTATTGCTGTGTAAGTATGTCAATCCAGTGTTACCAATTGCCTGATTATTTTCAGAGAAGATGAGAGACTTAAGTTTTATGTTAAAATTTATTAAAATGCAGAATACTATGTGGACCAAACAAAAATACATCAAATCATGTCTATCAAATCAGCATGCTAGTTTGCCACCTCTGACAGACTAACAGCCTGCTTTGTGAAAATCAGTGAAAGTCCTAAAATGCTCAGAATAAAGAGCGTTAGGTACTTTGCCAGAGGGCATTTTAAACTTAACTGTCCTTTTTTCTTGATTTTAGTTTTTGCCCCTGTATCAACTGCAAATGTATCATTTATACAGCTGTTTTGAATTAATATCAAGATCTGCTGCATATGCATCCTCACGGACAACTTTACGTTTGGTGAACAACTGTTTGCTGTGAAATATCTCTGTTAATATTAGTTCAAAACTTGGAGGAGAGGTGTAGTCAATGCTGTCCCAATTGGTGAAGCCAGTAAATAGGTATATCTTCCCATGCCAGGGTTAAGGGAAGGAAGTATCAGCTATATTCTGTCATGATGCAGTTAAAAATCACCCTTTCTTGAGTTGTTAAAAGAGACATTAAGATTGTCCATCAAAGAAACAGAGAGGAATGGCATTGGCAACATGGTTGAAGAAGACAGTCGTCCTGGTATCCCCCATCAACAACACCAATCCAGCATCTATCCATAGACAAAAGTGCCTTTGTGGAGCTGTGAGATCCAGTACTACGCACAGTGGGGCCTGGAAGAAGTCTTGCCCACCCATGCATCAGGTAATAGGCAAACAGACCTCAGTCCCAGCTGTGGACCCTGCAGTGGTCCATGAACTGTTTCCAGTCCATCTTGGCCATGGTCCAGGAGCCCCTGACGAGCATTGCCTTAGACAATCGCCCATGGATGAAAGAGCCTTTGTAGAAATCCAAGTTTCCAGCAGAAAAACTCCAGCACATCACTGGAGCAAAAAAATACAAGTCTGGATACACTGGAGAGGGTAGGAGGAATGTTAGACTTTACCCACTACACCCTCCCCCAAGGCAGCAGAGCTCAGTGCCGAAGAGACCTTCTCAGGCTGCGATTTCTTATGTACGGGAAAGTGAGAGCACATGAGTGAGTACATAGATTCCCCAGCTTGTAGGATTTGTTAAAGAGGCCCATTTCTCTCTTGCCATGTCCAAGGTATGAAGTTGCAAGCTGTGTGGCTGGGGGAAGGGAAAAGTCTGGGAGAGAGACAGAGAGGAATCTCAGAGGGTAATAATAGGAGCATGGACCCTACTACCTATATCACATCAAGAAGCCCACCCATGAGTCACTGGGGATGCCTAGCCTATGGATACCCCCAAGTGGCCCAGTGACACTCCCAGTGCACCATATGCCTCCCACACACACCTCCACTCTTTGTCCAGCTATCTGTGCACTCTCCCAGTAGTGGTGAGAGAGAGCTTTGGCAGATTGCTAGCGAGCATGTGCAGAAATCTGCAGGCCAGGGAGAGACCACAAACTTAAGCTTTAGCTCCAACTTTGGGAAGGCAAAAAAGAGGCTGCCAGCACCCCACCTGGTGCACTGCAGCACAGAAAGGAGGCATAAAAGCTTAAGAATTCTTCCACAAGAGGGAACAAGAAGTGTGAAGCAGATGTAAAGGTCTGAGAAAGCCTCAGAATCCTAAGCAAAGCTAAGAGAATGTATTTATCTCCCAAAATCAGTTAGTAAAGACTGAAGGAGGTGACTGCTATTGCAAATGGGAAAACAGCAACAGAGAACTTGAAGGAACATTAAATATAAAGTACACATGACACCACCAAGGGAAAACAATAACCTTCCAGTAACCAGCCTAAAAGGCATGAAGATCTGCAATTTACCCAATAAAGAATTCAAAATAGCTGTTTTAGGGCAGCTCAATGAACTGTAAGAAAACAGACACAATGGAATATTATTCAACCATGATAAGGAAGATATTCTTCCATTTGCAACAACATGGACAGGTCTTGAGCACATTAGGCTAAGTAAGGTAAGTCAGAGAAAGAACAAGTACTGTAAATCACTTATACATGGAATCAAAAAAATCGGTAAAAAATAGTAAAACTGTGGTTACCAGGGAATAGGGAGTGAGGCAAAAGAATGATGGTGTTTAAGAATACAAACTTGCAGCAAAAGTAAAAAAACCATAGAGATCTAATGCACAATATAGTGGATATAGACAATAACATTCTACTATAATTACATAATGTGATAAGTATAGTTACATAGGCAATTATATTACAATATATAAATGTACCAAAGAAACTTATGGTATACTTAAACTTACACAATGTCATACCTCAAATTGATTCAATAAAAATAAAATATTGTAATATTATAATATGGTGGTATGTTAACCACTTCACTCTAGTATAAAGGTTAAGTGACAGAAGTATTAAAAGTAACTATAGCTACAATAATTTGTTAATGAATACACAATATAAAAAGAGGTAAACTCTGACATTAAAAAAGAGAAGGGGGAATAAGAGAACAGTTATTGTATACAACCAAAAAGAAGTCAGTATCAGCATGTAATAGACTGTTATACTAGTAATATATTGTACATAAGTCTTATGGTAACCACAAAGCAAAAACTTACAGTAGATACACAAAAGAGAACGGCATCAAAACATACCTTATGGACACTTATTCAATTCATAAAGGAAGGCAGCGATGGAGAGAGAAAGAACAAGGGAACTACAAAACAGTCAGAAAACAATAAGATGGCACTAGAACATCCTTCTATCAAAAAGGACTCCAAGTGTAAATGGATTAAATTCTCCAATCAAAAGGCATAGAGTGTCTGGATGTATTAAAAAAAATAAGACCCAACTGTATGCTGCCTAAAAGACACTCACTTCACTTTAAGCACACACATAGGCTCAAAGAAAAGGAATGGAAAAAGATATTCCATGTAAGTAGAAACCAAAACAGAGCAGGGCTAGCCACACATATACCAGGCAGAACAGACTAAGCCAAAAACCACAATAAGAAACAAAGCAGGTCATTATATAATGCTAAAGTGACCGATTCATCATGAGGAAGAAACAATTGTAAGTACATACGCACTCAACACAGGAGCACCTAAATAAATAAATCAAATAGTAATAAATCTGAAGAGAGAAAGAGACAATATAATAATAGTAGAGAACTTTAATACCCCACTTTCAACAACAGAAATATCACCCAGACAGAAAAGTTAATAAGGAAATGTTAGACTTGAACTATGCCTTAGACAAAGTGGACCTAACAGACATGTGTACAACATTCTATCCAACAGCAAAAGAATATATGTTCTTTTCAAGTGCATACAGAACATCCTCCAGGATAGATCATATGATAGATCACAAAACAATACTTGGCAAACTTAAAGACTGAAATCTTTTTTTTTAAGACTGAAATCTTATTAAGTATCTTTTCCAATCACAATGGTATGAAATTAGGTATCGATAACAGGAGGAAAGTTAGAAATTTCACATATATGAGAAAATTAAACAACTCTTGAACAAGAAATTGGTCAAAGAAGAAATCGAAAGGGAAATCAAAAAACATCTGGAAATAAAGAAAATTGGAAAAACAACACACTAAAACTTGAGATGTAGCAAAAGCCTTTCTAAGAGGGAATTTTATAGTAATAAACACCTACATTAAGAGAAGAGAAAGGTCTCAAATAACCAACCTATTTCAGCAGCAAGGAACTAGAAAAAGAAGAATAAACTAAGCCCAAGGAAGGAAATAACAAATATCAGTGCAAAAATAAATTAGAGACCAGAAAGACAATAGAAAAGATCAGCTAAACTAAGAGCTGGTGTTTTGAAAAGATTAACAAATTGACAAATCTTTAGGTAGGCTACAGAAAAGACTCAAAATCAGAAATGAAAGAGGAGATGTACTGATACCACAGAAATACAAAAGATCATAAGAGACTACCAACAAATTAGATAATCTAGAAGAAATAGATAAATTCTGACAAGGTGCAACCTACCAAGACTGAATCATGATGAAACAGGATATCTGACCAGATCGATAATGAGTACAAATATCAAAAACTTCCCAACAAAGAAAAGCCCACAAGTAAAAGGTTTTCTTGGGGGATTTAACAAACATTTAAGAGTTAGTGCCAATCTTTCTGAAACTCCTTCCAAAAACTGAAGAGGGGAAAGCACTTCCAAACTCATTTTACAGGGCCAGCATTACCCTGATGCCAAAGCCAGATAAGGACACATCCAAGAAAATTAAGTTGCAGGCTAATAACCCTGTTGAATATAGATTCAAAAATTGTCAACAAAATATTAGTAAAACAAATTCAGCTGCATATTAAAAGGATCATACACCTTGAGCAAATGGGATTTATCCCTGCATGTAAGGATGATTCAACATACATAAATCAATAAATGTGATACACTACATTAATTAGATAAAAGATAAAAATAATATGATCATCACAATAGATGCAGAAAGAGCATTTGACAAAATACAGCATCCTTTCATGATAAAAACTCTCCACATATTGGCTTTATAAGGAATGTACCTCAACATAATAAAGGCCCTATATGACGAGCCCATAGCTAACATCACACTCAATAGTGAAAAGCTAAAATTGTTTCCTCTAAGATTAAGACCAAGACAGGGCACCTACTCTTAGCACTTTTATTCAACCTAGTAGTGTTAAGTCCTATCCAGAGAAATCAGGTAAGAAAAAGAAATAAGAGGCATCAAAATCATAAAGGAAGAAGTAAAATTATCTGTTTGCAGATAATATGATCTTACATATAGAAATTCCTGAAGGCTCCACCAAGAACTGTTAGAACTGATCAACAAATTAAGAAAAGTTTCAGGATACAAAATCTACATACAGAAATCAGTTGCATTTCTATATATTAACAATGAAATACCTGAAATGTAAACAAACAGTTCCATTTACAATAGCACCAAAAACAATAAAATATTTAGGAATAAATTTAACGAAGTTGGTGAAAGATTTGTACACTGAAAACTAGAAGACTTTGATGAGAGAAATTAAGAGGACACAAATAAATGGAAATATATCACACATTCATGGATCAGAAGTATTAATATTATTAAAATGTCCCTACTACCCAAGCCATCTACAGATTCAGGGTAATCCCTCTCAAAATTCCAATGGTACTTTTCACAGAAATAGAATAAACAATCCTAAAATTTATATGGAAACAAAAAAGACCCTGAATAGCCAAAACAATCTTGAAAAAAAGAACAAAGCTGGAGGCATCACACTTCCTGATTTCAAACAATAGTTCATAGTTATCGTAATCAAAATGATACAGCATTCACATAAAAACAGGCACGTAGACCAGTGAAATAGAATTAAAAGACCAGAAAAAACCCTTGCATATACAGTCACCTATTATTTGATGAGAGAACCAAGAATACTGAGCAGGGAAAGGATAGTCTCTATGATAAATGGTGTTGGAAAAACTGTCTAATCACATGCAGAAGAATGAAACTGGACCCCTATCTTACACTACTCACAGAAATTAATTCAAAATGAATTAAAGACAAACATAAAACTGGAACCACAGTTCTCCTAGAAGAAAACAGGAAAAAAGCTGCTGGCATTGCGCTCAGCAGCGATATTTTTTATTATGACACAAAAAGCACAAGCAACAAAAGCAAAATAAATAAGTGGGACCACATTTAAACTAAAAGCTTCTGCACAGCAAAAGAAACAATCAACAAAATGAAAAATCAACCTACAGAATACAAGAAAACATCTGCAAATCATATAGGGATTTAATATCCACAATATGTAAAAACTCATACAACTCAATAATGAAAAAACAAAGAATCTAATTTGAAAAAAGGGGGAGG
This sequence comes from Smutsia gigantea, assembly GCA_032199065.1. Taxonomy (NCBI): domain Eukaryota; kingdom Metazoa; phylum Chordata; class Mammalia; order Pholidota; family Manidae; genus Smutsia; species Smutsia gigantea. The sequence goes on along the minus strand of JAVSCE010013799.1, from coordinate 62,777 downwards.
AGATGAACAGACATTTCTCTAAAGAAAACATACAGATGGCCCAGGTACATAAAAAGGTAAATCAATATCACTAATCATCAGGGAAATGCAAATCGAAACCACAAGGGAAAACACCTCATATCTGTTAGGCTATCATCAAAAAGACAAGAGATAACAAATGTTGGCAAGGATGTAGAGGAAAGGGAGCCCTTGTGCGCTGTAGGTGGGAATACAGGTTGGTACAGCCACTAAAGAAAAGGGTATCAAAGTTCCTTAAAAGGTTAAAAAGACCACTACCATATGATCCAGCAATTTTACTTCTGGGTATATATCAAAGAAATGAAATAAAGGATCTCAAAGAGGTATTTGCACACCCATGTTCATTGCAGCAGTACTCATAATGGCCACAATATGAAAAACAACCTAAATGTCCTTTGGCTGATGAATGAAGAAAATGTGATTTTGTGTGTGTGTGTGTGTGTGTGTATAGAGAGAGAGAGGAAAGAAGGAAGAAGAGTGGGGAGGGAGGGAGAACAAGAGAGAGAGAATATGAATATTATTTGTCCATAAAAGAGGAAAATCTTGTCATTTGTGACATGGATGGCGCTGAAGGCATTATCCTAAATGATAAGTTAAAGAGAGAAAAACAAATACTGTATGATATCATTACATGTGGAACCAAAATGGCTGAATTCATAGAAACAGAGTGGAAGAATGGCTGCCAGGACTGGGGTGAGGGTAGGAGGAATGGGGAGATGTTGGCCAAAGGGTACAAACTTCCAATTACACAGTTAGTACAAGTACATTCTGGGCATCTAATGTACAGCATGGCAACTATAATTGACAGCACTGTATTATGGACTTGAAAATTGCTAAAAGAGTAAATCTTAAGTGTTCTCACCACAAAAATGAAATGGTAAATATGTAAGAGGATGGAAGTGTTATCAAGTCCTAGTGTGGTGATCATGTTCCAATATATGTGTATCAAGTCATCAGGTTGTACACCTTGAACTTACACAATGTTGTATGTCAATTATATCTCAAAAATAAAGCTGGTAAAAAACAAGAAATGAAGAACCAAAGAGTCTCTAATAAAATTAAGTATTTACAATTACCAGTCTAAGGTTATATAAAAGCAAACCAAATCCCTTAAAGCATTGTTTCCCAAATAAGTAGGCTCTAAGGTCTATTAGTTCTGTCTGTTTTTTGAAAGAAAAAAAAACACCTGATGGGGTAGGTATAGAATTCTGTGGTCAAAAAAGTTTGAGACATGCCTCTACTCCAAGCATTTCCAGAGCCTTTAACAGATTTCTTTGAGAAAGAGGACCCAGCACAAGGCATTTCCCAGTCTTATTGGATAATGCAGCAGTGAGTTCTGCAGGATGAGTTCCAAGTAGCTCACACCAGGGGCATGCAACTACACATAATTCCTGAGGTCCAAGTTTCTGGAAACCTATTCTTCTCCCTGGATCAATGGGAAGATTTCATCTGAGGTGGCACTTTTCCTTTCCTGTCCCTCAATCACACACTAACTATATAAATTAGCTTGGCTGTTTTAAAGGTGAAAACAGTTTGGGGGCTGTATCTTTAGACTTGCCATAACCTTTGTCCCTCCAATGAGCCCAGTGGGCCAGAGGGTCCCACCTGCGCATCATTCTGTCCTCTGTGACCTAACTAAAAGTGATGGCTGTAGCTGACTTCTTTCAAAGCTTCTTTTGAATTATTCATCAAGGAAAAAACCTGCATCTGGAATTTAGGATATTACTGCAGTTTATGGAAAGAATAGTGTCATGCAGCTCTGCCTGTATCAGTACATCAGCCTCCCTCGCCCTTTAGCATCTCTGTGTGTGGCTCAGATGGATGGACTAGGTTTACCACTGGATTTTCTGTAAAAGTGTTGACAGTTGCATTTCAAACTAAAAAATGTAAGTTCTGTCACCACCTGGTCAGGTCAATGTTTTTGCGGTTGGTCACTGAGATCAAAATGTGTTTTTTCCATTACTTTTAAATTACTTTGCTCCAGAAAGATTTAATACAGTAAAAAATTGCTTCTCAGTTCTGAGCTTTTATATTAGCTATCATCTAGCCCCATTAGGAGACTGCATAAATTATTAGGCCTGTAAAAATTCTACCTGTCCTGCAAAGACTGAAATTGCAGGAATTCATTGTCTAGAGATAAGGCAAGGATTTTTTTATTGTTTCTTCCCTCTGGGCTTGTCTCCATGGAACTCTAAAGTCAGGCTTTCTTGAGCAAAAACAGGCAGCAGACATGATTAACATCTGTTTAGACTGAGGCTATCTTGAATTCAGAGTGTTTTTTTATGATTATTAAATTCATGGTTTCTATTTATAAAGCCCTAAGTAGTGTGAAGAAGCATTGGAAATCAATAAAGCAACAAAGGTTTCCTGCATCATTTATCAGATTTCCTATCTTCACTCTGGTAAGCAGAGACCAATTACCAAAACTGGGAAACAGAAGTTTAAGTTCCAAGAGATGTGTGGGAAAATTGGAATTTCTGCTGCTGTAGTTATGTGGACAAAGAGCCTTTCCCAGTATTTACTGGTAGGTTCCTCTGATCCAAGCTAGGCTCCATAGCAACAGAATACAGGGTCCCTATGGAAACATGAAAAAATCCACTGCTGGTGGCAGAAAGGGCATCATGGGTAGGTATACTTAGGAACATACCATCTCACTGCTATCAGTCCAGGATGTCTTTGGCTAGCCTAACAAGATTGTCTCACTTTTATCTGTGTTCAAAAGGTCTGCTTAAAAGAGTCTAAACACCAGTGTTTGGAAATATTTGACAAGATCACAACTTTATTATTAAACAAGACTGTGAGAGTCAAACAAATCTAGAGCAGAAGGCTCAGATTGCCTTCAACTTCAGAGAGGGGCTCCGCCCACCGTAAGCTTTCACTGCACACCCCTAAGCCCCTAGAGAAGCCCAGCTCATCCATGAATAGCCCCCCACCAAAGGCCACATCTTCACAGCCCCAAACAAGTCATCCTGCCCTGCACTCCAGCTCTTCTTATTCTGAAAAATCTAAGCCCAAAACTTTTCAGCAACAAAACCCCAAAATGACGCGAAGCCTAGATAAAGGGTTTAATGTGTCCTTCCATCATTGCCAAGTGGGGGAAACCAGTCACTGCAGTGCAGCTCTTCCCAAAAGCCTTGCCCATTTGGCCCAAGCCTGCAATCTCCATCCTTCCAGACTTCCTGCGGCTGACACAAAGGTAGAATGAAGCTGTTGAGAATCTTTCTACATTCCCTAAAGAAAACTGATGACAATATAATCTTGAGTTAGCTTGGCAAATGTTTCTGCTCAAAAAGAGGAAGTTCATTTTTCTGGGGGACAATAGGAGGAACAAGTACATAGGACTTCCCAGTTAAATGGAAAAGCTAGGTACAACAGGAGCCTATGGCCAGGTGCACGATTCAGGAACCTCAGTTGATACCTCCATGACTCAGGAGGTCCAAAATGCCACAGGATGCTGGACAGAGTCTAACACAGGGGTGGCAAATGTGGGGCACTTGGGCCATCCCGATGACATGACAGAAATCACTAAAGAGTCTCTCTGTTCTCTCTCGGCATAGACATGGCCTCAGAATCTTTCTAAAACAATGTTCCAGGTAGCTGCTTCCAAGAGATGATAACTTCTCTCCCAAAAGGTAGGCTTTTTGTCAATTCCAAGCTAATATAACGCAACCCATACCAAAAGAAGAAATAGGGGGAAATGAATGGTTCATATGACATGTAGCCTAATGTAGCCCCCTAGGGGCCTCCTGTATGACTTATCAGTGCCCAGGAAAGAAAATAGTCCTGGGTAAGGGAGCTGCAGATGTCTTTAAGCCTGTAACCCAAAATTTGGGTTTGAAACCCATTGCTTACTGAAGCTTGACATTCAAACACAAGTAAAATTCATCTGTAGGAATTACTTTTTATATAAACACCAACCGCAGTTCTACTTCCTTATTTGCCTACAGCCAGTTCGGTTTTTCATAAAATTGGCCAAGTTAAAAATCAGCTGTGAATATTTATTCACTGCTATGGTAATCAATTATCACACTCCTCTCTGCTAAGAACAGGAAATCGTATACAGTTCAGTGTGTGGGAGTTAAGGCTTCTTACTTACGGCTCCAAAGTTCTCTTAACAAGTGCCAAAGACAAGCAGGGCACATTCATGGGAACTGATGTTCTACCCTCAGAGCTGGGCTACAAGGCCACAGAGTGGATGACCCAGTCCCCAAACCATTTGCTCTGTCTTCCTTGCAAGTCACACTGCTTGCAAAGCTCCCAGCAGAGCTTTAATTTGACGTTAGCATTTGACCTCCTCCATCTAACAAAAATAGGGTCATAGTTAAGACTACCACAAAGGCAACATTCATCAGCACAGTCCCTTCCTTTGCAGCAGCATCTGAAGCAGAAGACCGGGCATCTGGGGCAAGAGAATGGGAGCTGGATTGGAGAAAGGATCCCTGGCCATACCCTTTGTCCATTCACAATTCTCCTGCAAGCGACCCTGCTCACAATGATCTGTTTTATCTGCCATCAGCCAAGGTAAAGTCAAGGACATCAGAGTGAAGATGCATGACAAGCCTTGTCTCAGGATTATCCAATCCTTCCCTTGGAGAGACAGTTGCCAGCTTCACTCAGCTGCTGCTTTTCCTGTGAGCTTTTCCTAGTCCCATGAAACCAAATCTATAGGCGATTCTCACTTGCTGAGCGGTCAGATTCCAAAGATGTGCTTGCAAATCAGTTGTGTGTAACTCCAAACACATTTCCCTGGAGTTTTAATGTTGTAAAAAAAATGGTTAGATGCCTAGGGCACCCTCAAATGCTCGTCTACTCCATAACTACAGTACTGTTATGAACTCCTTTCCACGGACCAGTGTGTTGGCATTTCGGTTTGGGCTGCCTAAACTCCCCTCACTGCTATAGGATCAAAGACTATTCCCCTCTCCTCATGCTCATGGTGGGGATTGTGGGAGAAGACAAGGCTTCCCTGCCTCCAAACCATTCCTGGAGCTACAAACAGTTGAGGTTTAGGGAGAGGGGGGCCTGTGGAACTTTGGGGTGAGGAGAAAACAGACCCCAGTGACACTGGTAAAGGTAAGGGACTCTAAAGAAGAGACCTGGCCCTTCTGATGGTTTAACACTGGCATATGTTATTCAAGGCTCAGTCTCAAACTGTCCCATTTTCCAGCCCTGAAGTCAATGGTTGCTCTCCACTGCCAGCTGTTGTTTCTAATCAGCATTTCTGTTGCTTTCTGAAGAACAAAGAAGTCTCGCTTTATCCCCCAGCCTGTTCCTGTCCTTAGACCAAAATATAAATGGCTAATACACATTTTTTTAAGAGAAAAGCAACACTAGTTATTAAGAAAGTGCAAAGTAAAGGAAGGTACCATTTTGTCCACCCAATAATTGAAAAGCAATAGTACTTCCTAGTGATGGTGAGGATGTGGAGAATTGGGCAACATACTCATATACTACCAGTGGGCATTAAGGTGTTAAACAAACCTGTCTGGACAGCAATTTGGCAGTTTGTATCAAAAAGTGTTAAAATGTGGCTCAGATTGCTCCTGTCTCCTGATATCCATTATTTCCTCCCACAGAAACATATTGCTACTGGGCCCCTGATCACCCAGAATAAAGATGGCACTGCAGCTTGGTGAAGTCATGTGACTAAGTTCTGACCAAAGTAGAAATGGAATGTGATCATTTCTAGAAACTTTCCTTAGGAGACAGCTAGCATTGCTATTTGCCTCTTTCTTCCAGCTCTTCTATCCACTGCTGGGGGTCTAGACTGATGTATGGAGATCAGTAGTGGCACATGAAGAAGAAAGCTATACCCTAGAGATGGTGGAGTAGAAAGGTGGAAATTGCCTGCATCACCTCTGGACACTCATGTGAGAAAGAAACAAGTTTTTATCTCACAGCCAAACCTAATCCTTACTGATAAAACATGCATACCATTCGTCTCAGAAATCTCAGCTTACCTTATGAATCACTCAGGTATTCAAAGAGATATCAAATGAGCTCACTGCAGCCACTAAACTATTCACGTGTCCAACATTAGGGTAAGTAGGTAGGAAGGAGGGAAGAAAAGATGAATGGGTAAGTGAAGCAAGCAAAACAATGAGGAGGAAATAGATGTTAACAGATAATCTTAGAACACACTGCATTTTAGGCCAATTTGCATTATGGATCTTTTCATTTCAGGAACAAGATCAAGTTTTAAATTAGAGAACTATATGGAATCTTGGGAAAGGAGTACAGGGTTGAGAAGATGGAAGCTGTGAAGTGTCTAGAGACTGCTCATCTTCTGAAGGGAATGAATACCCTGGAGGAAGAGCCACACAACTGCCACTCTTGTATTGGCAGACCATACATGGGGTCAGCACCAAGGCAAGGTGGAAGACAGTGAACACGATGAGCTTAGATGTTATGATTTCACATTCAAACAAAATCATGAGATTTGCAAAATGCAATCTGGTATCATTCTAATATCGACAAGAGTAGTGTGCTCATAAAATGTAAGAATTATATGAAAACAATACATAATTGTAGCAATTACCATGGTAAAGTAAAGCAAAAAAATACAGTTACTTATCATTATGGCTAAATTCAATCACTTGGGATAGCCAACTGGATTGAGGTTTCTAATCTAACTTGAAAACTAGGACTAAGAAATACTATGTCCTAAATCTGAGGGATCCAGACTACAACATCTAGAACAGACAATGGGCTCAGGATGTTTTATCAAGGTAGTAATCAAGGACTATCTGGTATTCAAAAAAGTTCAGAAATAATAAAAGGGAACATTATGTAGTCTTAAAAAGGAAATCCTGTCAGAAGCCACAACATGGATGAAGCTCAAGGGCATTAAACTAAGAGAAGACTGTCATAAAAGGACAAAAACTATATAATTCCATTCAAATGAACTATCTAAAGTAGTCAAAATCCTAGAAAGTAGAAGTGAAAAAGGTGACTCCAAGGACTGGGGGGAGGAAGTAAGAGGAATTAGGATTTAATAGGTATAGAATTTCAATTTTGATAGATGAGAAAGTTCTGGAGATGTGTTGTACAACAGTGTAAATATACTTAACACCACAGAACTGTACACTTAAAAATGATTAAGATGGTAAATTTAATGTTATGTACTTTTACTACAATAAATAAATTCAGCAAGTGAAAAGAGGCCACCACATTTTTATTTAAAACTAAATTTATAAACCATGAAATGATGTATTTATTTGCTTAGAGGTTAACTATTTTCAGCCTTGCATATATATATTTTGAATTTAATATAGAAATGTGTAAGAGAGGCAAAATCAGTAGTGTTTATAATTTAATTTTAAGAAGATATTTGTAATATTTAAAAGAATATGGCTTGTTCAAATAAGGGGCCAGTCTTCTAATTCCATTTTTTAAATGTGTATTGGAATAATTTATTAGAACTACTTTTTTATAGTTGAAATCTTACAAACACAATATTAAAACATTTAAGAAAGCTTAAGATTTTATCTTATTAGTAAGCTGGATTTATTAGATTTATAAAAATTATTTAAGCACATAGGACAGTTTGTCAGCCTGGAAGCTGGATCACTTAAAATGGAAATTGAATTTACTAAATATACAATTCCATTTAAAAAACTTGATGGTGTTTAAACTTGCAAACATTCAAATAAGGCCCTTTAATGTGTTTGTTAAAAGTTTGATAGACTAATGAATGAAACATCTGTAAGGCAAATTTAGCTGAAAAAACAACTAGGTTTTGGGATTTATAACTTCAGCATATCAAATGTTAACTATTAACACTAATAACAAACTATCAGAAAGAGAAATTAAGAAAATAATGGCATTTACACTTGCATCAAAAAGAATAAATTACCTAGAGTAAATTTAACCAAGTTCAAAGATTTGTACGCTGAAAACTGTAAGACATTGATGAAAGAAACTGAAGAAGACACAAATACGTGCTATCAACTGCAGTATAAAATTGTTAAAATATCTGTATTACTCAAGCCATCAACAGATTCAATGCAGTTCCTATCAAAATTCAATGGCATTTTTCATAGAAATAGTACCAACTATCCCCAAATTTTTATGGAACCACAAAACCCCTCAAAAAGCCAAAGCAATCTTGAGAAAGAACAAAATTGGAGGCATCATGCTCCCTGGTTTCAAGCTATATTACAAAGCTATAGTAATCAAAGCAGTATGGTTTTTGTGTAGAAACAGACACATTATTCAATGGAACTGAATAGGGAGTCCAGAAATAGACCTATACATATATGGTCAATTCATTTATCATAAAGGAGTCAAAAATATACAATGGGAAAAGGATAGTCTCTTTGATAAATGGTGTTGGGGAAAACTATGAAAAAAAATGAAACTGGACCACTACCTTATACCACACACAAAAATCAACTCAAAATGGGTTAAAGACGTGAACATATGATCTGAGACTGTAAAAGAACTCCTAGAAGAAAATATAGGCAGTGAACTCCTTCAGTCTTGGCAATGATATTTTGGATTTGACACCAAAAGTAAAGGCAACAAAAACAAAAACAAATGGGACTCCATCAGACTAAAAACTTCTGAACAGCAAAGGAAACCATCAAAAAAATGAAATGGTAACCTACCAATGAGAAAAAATATTTGAAAATCATATATCTGATGGGGGTTAATATCCAAAATACTTCAAGAACTCATACAACTCAATAGCAAAAACAAACTAAACAAAACAAACAATCCAATTAAAAAATAGGCAGAGGCTCTGAATAGACAGTTTTCCAAAGAAGACTTACAGATGGCCAACAGGTACATAAAAAGGTGCTCATCATCACTAATCATCAGGGGAAATGCAAATCAAGATCACAGTGAGATATCACCTCACACCTGTTAAAATGGCTATTATCAAAAAGACAAGTGTTGATGAGGATGTGGAGAAAAGGGAACCCCTGTGCACTGTTAGTGGTAATGCAAACTGGTGCAGCCACTGTGGAAAACAGTGTGGAGTTGAGTTTCCTCTAAAGATTAAAAATAGAACTACCATATGACCCAGCAATTCCACCTCTGGGTATTTATCTAAAGGAAATGAAAACATTAACTCAAAAAGATAGATGCAGCCTGATGTTCACTGCAGTGTTATTTACAATAGCCATGACGTAGAACAATCTTAGCAGTCATTGATGGATGAATGGTTAAGAAGACATGTTGTACATATATACGAAGGAATTCTATTCACCCATAAAAAAGAATGAACTCTTGTTATTTGCAACAGCATGGATATTACGCTAAATGAAATAAGTCAGACAAACGCCATATGATCTCACTTACATGAAGAATCTAAAACAAACAAGAAAAACAAACTCATAGATTCAGAGAACACATTGGTGGTTGTCTGATATGCAGGTGGGTAAAATGGAAGGTGGTCAAAAGACACAAACTCCCAGATATAAAATAAATAAGCCCTAGAGATGTATGTATAGTGTGGTGCCTATAGTTAACAATACTGTATTGTATATCTGAAAATTGCTAAGAGAATAGATCTTAAATGTTCTTATCACAGGAAAATTTGTAACTATGTGTGGTGATGGATGTTAACTAGACTTATTGTGATGATCATTTCACAATATATACAAATATCAAATCATTATTGTACACCTGAAACTATGTTATGTGTCAATTACATCCCAATTTTAAAAGTGTATAAACACACAAGCACATGCACATACACATACATGTACACACACGTATTACATATACACAGAAATGTACATGCACACACATTAAAACCATTTCTTTCCTCTGTGCATTTCTTCATTAAAATTTTAATTTCTCCAAATCAAAAGTAATGAAACAAGATTAGGCAAGAATACTAACTAACCCCAAAGGATGAATATATTTAAAAGTTTAATTAATTTTATGAACAGGTTAAAATCTCATCAAAGAATCGTAGGTATCTTGGTGTCCAGCAATATTTTCTTTATGGAAAACATTCCAACCCATTCTTTCTTTCCCAACCAGATTCCTAGGAAAGGCTTCTAACCACACTATTGCCTACACTCTATTTTGGTTCTTCCTGCCTGATGATAGACTTCTGCCTTCTGGACACAGAGCCTTCTTACTCAACGTGTACTCTGTGGACCAGCAGCCTCTGCACAGCCTGAGTGTTTAGCAGAAATGCACAACCTTGGGCAGGATGAAGCAGGGTGGGAAGAGATGGGAGGACGGGACATGCTCTCCTGAAAGAGGCACCCGAGCTACCCCCAAGATATTTTTTTCAGTATTTGCATGAAACCATCTGTACCAAACATTAAACTAAAATTATAACCAATTCCTGTACCTCAATTCCTTTTGGTGACTAGAAATAGTTAAAAATGGTGACTGTGCTATGTGCCTGCCAGCAAAACCCAGTTAAAAAAGGAGGTTATGAAAGCAGTACCAAGAATCACGTGTTCTTTCTTCTCCATCCACAAGGGTGCCTCACTAAAAGCCAGCTGATGGGAGTAAAGATTTACTGGAGGTGTCCCTGCCAACAAGGAAGTAAGGGAAGCATCCTTGTCCTCTGGGGTTAAGCTATGACATCAAGAGTGAAGAGATATAAAACACCCTTAGAGAGACCAAACAGCTCCCAGGCCTCTGAGATTAGACAGTAAACTAATTAAATATATTAACATATCTAAAGGAAACATTTTCAGTCTCCAGGGGCAGTTGGTCAGCCAAGAACTTAGGAAAAGAATTCTAGAGGCAAATGCTAGAGATGTCCTTCCATGCAATCAGGACACATTGTCATCTGTATAGTGTGAGATAATGAAAAAGTTATTTTTACCATTTAAGTTGCAGGTATGACGGTGCTAGTGGAATTGCCCAGCTTTCTGAAATGGCCTGTTCTACTGAATAAAATGTCAGACGCATTAGGCTATGGAAGCTGGGACCATGAAGTACTGAAATTTTCTCTGAGTGACCTTGCTTGGATCCACACTCCCCAGTAGCTTGCCAGTAAAATCTAGTTTCCCAATGCCAGGATGTCAAGGAGAGAAAGTATGGCCAGAAGACAGGCTGAGCACCTCTGTAGGCTCTGTGTAACTTAATGAATTAGCGTCCTGGCTTCCTATATAATTCCTATGACTGGTGTTAATAGAAATGAATCCTGGGAAATAGAACTACTTTCTCACTTGAGCGTGTTAGTTTGAACCCTGGCAAGGTCACCAAAGCCTGAAGCCTCTGAGAAGTGGCCAGCCCAGCCAGGGCTCCCCACTTTCCACCTGTGAGCACCAGGCCTTCCTTTGAAAATTTCCCCACAGCCTGGACCACAGAGATTATTCTCTAAGATGTTTGATTAGAAACATGTAATTTTTCTTATTCAGCATCATTATTAATCAAAGGCATGTAAATTATGAAAAAATCAGCAAAGGGAAAATTGGCACAGGGTATAAGCAAAAAGGCATTCTCATATACTGCTGGTAGGGGTATCAATTGGATACACACTAAACATCTTAGAAATATGTGTATGCTCCTAATCCAGCAATTTTATTTCTAGGAATCTAATCCTTACATATTGAAGATGTGAACAAAGATTTAACCACAATGATGTCTTCTAGAACAATTCCTAATAGGTAAAACTTGGAAATTGTGTAAGAATTCAACAGGTGAAATTGGTTAAATAAGCATCTACAATGCAATAACACACTAGCATTTACAATATGTTACAGAAGTGCATTTACTGACCAGGAAAAATGTATTCACAATGTATTTTTTTCTTCTTTTTATTTAGTTACATTTTCTAATTTTTGTCAATGAACATTCAGTATCACCTATAGTTCTGGTTCTGAATCAAAGTTGAGGAGTCATCCCTGTCTACATAAAGACTAGAATCCAAGGGCTAGAAGGAAGAGCGCACACACATTAGTCCAAACCCTCTCTCTACTAGAGAGCAAAGGAGCCTCAGAGGGTGCGTAAATGGCTTATTTGATGTCACCCAGCTGAATGGTGGCAGACTCAGTGCTGTCGGGTCTCTACATACACAAGCCCAGAGGTGTGCAATCATTCCTGGCCTCTTCCTACACTACCCAACACCACTGTCTCAGCAAAGAAGGCAAAGGTGCCCCTCTAGCTGGGTGTTGAGCCAAAATACTTGACTAAAACCATTTCTAATGATCTCTCTTCTATATGCCCTATACACAAAAATAAGAAACCTCAATTGCAAACTGCATTCCACATGACATTCTAGGATTTTCTCAAAAATATCAAACTTCTCTCAAAACATTTCAGAATGAATTGGTGAGGTACAGGTGGTGGGAGAATGACAAGAGGAAACTTATCTACTTGTGACCTAGACTTATAGTCATTTCTTACTGCAAGCTACTCTCTTTCAGTAGGTCACGTCATTCTGTGTGCCAGAAAAGAACACACTGGCCTCATGGAAGTTGACTCCAGGCACCGGTCAGCTGTTGTGGGAGAGCTATGTCTCTGTTCTCTTCTGTGACCTAGGTCTAACAACTCCTTGACCAATTCCCAAAGAGACGTTTATTGAAGAACAGTAATTAACATCGTTATCCCGGCCTTGAATCATCTTTCTCTAACATGTGTTTGCTCCTCAACTGACATTCATTTGGAGATTTCTGGTAGGACAGTGACAGAGTCAATGCTGCCCTCATTACACAGACCAAGAAAGCAGTAGCTGAGATGAAAGCAAATGACCCAAGAAGCTCCGTCTCCCGGGCCCCCACCTCGGCTGCCGCGAACAGGAAACATACATGAACCTCAAGGGGAGGAAGGTTTTACTTACGGACACACATTTCCCTGCTTTCATAAAATCCAGGACAACACTGGGATTTGCGCCTATACATAGTTTTTTCCCCATGTCGATAGGCTGTCCGATAACTGATTCTATATGGAAGGAAAAACCATATTGTTACTTCTTTTGACCCACAACTTGATTAGAAATAAAGAATTTCTATTTTAATACAAAAGAATTATTAAGTTTAATGAAGTATGAAAAGCAAAGTGCTTCAAAATAATTAAGAAGAAACATGGAATGGATGTCTTGACTAATATTATGCTAACTCTTATCAGTTTGCTAAGACTATGTTAACATTGCCCTTTTAAGCCAACCTATACTTTATTTCAAGGGATCAAAACTTTCATGACTTCCGTACTTAGTAACCTTGAAATGCCTTCAAAAGTATTAATTCATATATATATACTTATCTAATCATCATCCACTTACATATATTTTAAAGTAAGAATTCAGAGAATTCCTTCCAAAACTATGACAATGCAGTCACATCCCATTATGAAATAGAAGGCTTATAGACAAGAGACCCTTACATTTAACTATAGCTTCATTCATTCACTGATTCATTTACATAACACATTTACAGAGCACTTACATTCCAGGCACTGTTCTAGGCATTGGGGAACTAGCTCACAGTGAGCAAAAGAATATAAAGTCTTGCCCTCAGGGGACTTCCATTCTACTGGGGAAGAAAGACCTGTAGAATTTCAGTAAAGACACGTGAAATGAATAAATACATCATGTAATGACTGGTACTGATTAAATGGTGTGAAGAAAAGTGAAGCCCGAGTCAGGGAATGGCGTGTAACAGGGAGGGACTACTAACGCAGACTGAGCATTCAAGGAAAGCTTGCCTGAAGAAAAGGCATTGAGCATAATATCAGTCAGCACAGCACAGATCAGCAGGTGCCACACTGGACCCATGACTCACAAGTATTTTATGATTAAAATTAAGGTATCCTGGTTCCCTTCCATATTAACATTAATATTTAGTGTGTTGTTTATGTTTTGTTTTCCCGTTTATAAAAAAATGCGGCTTATTTTATCTAAATTGAGGTCAAATTTCAGTTAGCCTGTATTGAGTCAGATGTTCAAGTAGGAACACAAAATGGGATACGAGTTTCTTGATACCCGATTATGTCCATATTGAAGAGTGTCTCCCCCAGTTATGCACAGCCCAAAAACTAGATGAATTCTTGCTAACCAAACAAGGGTAACCAGTAGACATTTTCTCTGTAAGCTCCTTAAGGGCACAGACAACCTTTTTCCTTTTCTCTATGTCCTGTGGATTGCAACAAGGCTGTAACAGTAACATGCACTCAGTAACTATTCACTAGATGAATAGATGCACCTTTTCAAGTATTTAACATCTCTGTGTAGGATTCCTTCCCAGTTAGCCAAACTCATAAAATATACTCCGGCTTTCATTACCTGTGTCGTGTGCATTTAAACCAGTTCAGAATGTCAGTGCAGCTAGTGTAGTAAACCTGATCAAAGGGATGCGGGTAGGACTCCTGCACAGTCACTGAGTAGCTACAAAGAAGAGGAAAGATAAAGAATCAGTATTTCTCTTTCTTACATTGATGACATACTGTGTACAAAAAAATAATCTCAGGTTAAATTATCTCCATTTGCAACTCCATGCTGACTTTTAACAGAGCATCTCTGTGTTTTTTACAGATTTGTATTTGAACCAGACCCCAAAAGGACCAATATTAATAATATAGTATTATTGTTAAAGGAGTTCATGCTATAATTAAAAAAAAATCTTTTACTATTCATCATAAACTCTGATATTTCTAAATTTAACAACATAGTACCATTTATTTTCGGTTTTTAATTCCATTCCTTCACCTGGGAGTTCCAGGGATAATAACCAAGATCTTTCACAAAAGTTTTCAATCTAAGTCTGCATGCAAATAATAAAGGTAATCAGCAAAGAGACAATTTGAGTATTCATAATAGTATATTTTGCTATTGATTCTGGAAGATCAAAAATAGCCTATATCTCAGTTTGGAACTTTGAATAATCTGCTTTTGTGTGCCCGCCCTACTTCTCACACAGTGGAATAATACATACAACCTCTAAATAAAAACTACAAAGAAGTCTTTAAACCAAGTTCTAAACATATGGCTGAGACAATTAGCCTGAAATAATCATACCAATAGCCTGCTGCTACTTAGCCTATTTTCCAATACATTTTGACTAACAGCTTCTTGTTAAAATAAAAGCAAGCAATTCTATAGGCCTAAGAATGTGAGTTAAAAACAACAATGAAATATAAAGAACATTCGATGTTCAACCCCACACTTCTTCATTTTAAAGCAATCTTTTACATGCTCAAGAGCTTAGAATTCCTGCCTACAGGAATTATCTGGAGAATCCTCTTTTCCAAACAATTTATTCTCTTTTCATTAACAATCTTTTAAAGATTTCCACTAAAATCTTTAATTCACACTAACAAACAAAATGTGCCCCAATCACAGACTCAGCTTGCTGCAAATCAATAGCCCAAGTTCATTAATAGGAACTATCAACTAGAGAAGGTATGGAGGGAAGGAGGTTGAAATGTCAGGTTAGATATAGGGTGGAACCTTCTCATTTGAAAAGCTAGGCAGTGCTGGCCTCACAAACAGTGGGATTTCTTTCCCCATCTGGTCTTTGTTAGTCATTATATACTCAGGCTTCCAGAGGACATCCATGAAATAATCATACTATTCACACTTTTGTGTATTTCATTCTTCAGGACATTGAAGCTTGATTTCAATGTAAATTCAAGGATCCTCCACAAATCTTAGAGAGATGCAATAGGCCCTATGGGAAAAGGTCACTGGATCAGATGAGGTAGGGTTGTTGTCTTAATCTGATACTGAGAAATGGGGTGACCTGTAGCAGATAATCTCACTACCCTGGGTTTTATCAAATCTTAAAACCAGGGCGTCAAAAATGGTCTTGAAGATCCTTTCCTACGTGGCATTCTGAATTTCTAACATATGTTTTAGATGACTATTTCCTTCTTCTCCAATAGATGACACCTGCTGCTACCTGCATGAACAAGTTCAGAGGACCACAGAGCAGGTAATTGCCTACATCTGTCATGTGACTCTTTTTGGGTAAAGCAAGAGGCCGCTGGTAAAATATAAATGATCTTGGAATGAAATATCACATTAAGCTATTAATATTTTCTTCAAACCCCTAGCAGTGTCCTGAAGTTCAGGGTGATACAAATTTTAAGACTTCCTCACCAATTTTTCTTTCCTTCCTACACAGCTGCCTGTAAATAACTCAGTCTGGAGGAGAGCAAAGTGAACAAAGGTCCTCTGTGTATGCAACTGCTATCTAGGTGCAGTCCTCCATCACCCACGAGTGAAAAACAGCAACTTTCCCCCTGGGCTTGTGGGGAAAGTGGAAGTTCCTATGGCCAGGATCCTCACCAGACCCTAAACTACTTGATGATGTAACTGGTCTGCTGCTAGGCTACTGCTTCCACAGCCATAGGCAATAAACTATTACTGACTGAATCACTATATAAAGAGCTCTGCCCAGTGTTCTGGGTGGAGGCAGAGATGGAGGTGGATTATGGACCTGCAGACTGTTGGATGCAGATGTAATTCTAGTGCTCAACTTATCATTGGGAGAATAAAGCCAGGTATAAACCCTTTTACCCCAAGAATGTTCCATTGTCATTCCTTGCTCTCACTGAATCCATAGTGAACTTGCCCGGGGCTGAAACCTTCAGGCAAGACAGACTATAGAAATGAAACAGAAATCACTCTAAATTAATGCCACTTGAGGAGGGAAGTGTATTCTACCCGGCTCTACAGCACTAACTTGGCTGAACTAAAGTAATTTGTTGGAACTAGATGTGATGCGGTATCCCCATAAAACAGAGGCCATGTTATTACATTATGTCTGTATACTTGGGGAGCAAAAATGATAGTCAACAAATGGATCATCACTAACACATCCGCATCTGATGTGGCTGAAGGAAGTGATTCACAAACCAACTGTGGGGAAGTTGGGGTTCCTATGGCCAGGATCCTCACTGAACTTAAACCACCTGATGATGTAACTGGCTTGTTGCTAGGCTACCACTTCCACACCTTTAGGTAATAGGCAATTATTGTGCTATATGGAGAACTCGGCTCAGTGCTCTGGGCGGAGGCAGAGACGCTAGTGCTCAACCTACTGTGGGTAATAAACCCTTTCACCCCAAAGAACGTTTTGCTGTCAATTTCTTTGGCTACATTGAATCCACAGTGAACTTGCCCAGGCCTGAAACCCATTGGCAGGACAATTGGTGAAAGTCAGCAGGGTTCATTGTTGACCAAGGAAAAAGACAGGCTGCCCTTATAGGAGGGGTGCTTCAGAGGGCTGCTCCTGTGAATGCGGAGACCGTGGATTGTCCCCTAATGGGTATTTGGTCTGATGTGGCTTGCCTCCTAGAAGACTGGGCCCCACCCCAGGACTGGAGGCAAGTGGAGGTGACACCTGAGGCAGTAGGGTGGCCCTTGGTATAGTAAATAAATCCTTTGAGAAACAGAGTGCCCGTGAGGCAGCGGGGACTGTTGGTTGGCTGCTTCTCACAGTATTAAAAAGGTCTACAGAAGAGACCCAAGAAATGGCAGCACGAGAACGTGAGCTGCAAACTTCTGTGGATTCCCTGAAAAAGGAAATGGCATTGATGTGAGAGGCGGCATAAGAACATGAGCTGCAAACTTCTGTGGATTCCCTTAAGAGCGAAATGGCATTGATGAGAGAGGAGATGGCACAAGAACGCCGGCAGCAAAGTGCCATTGGAGAGGTAAACAATTCTTTACAGAAGGAGACGGCAGCGCTGCCAGGTGTTCTGAAGGAGGAAGAGGCCATCAAGGAAAAAGACAAACTCCTGAGGGAAGCACAGGCGGAACTGGTATGAGAACATCAGCTGCGAAGCATTGAGGTGAAGATAAGAGAGCTTCTGAAGACTGAGGTAGCATTGCTGCGAGGCACAGTGGAAAAGATAAAGGTTGTAGCAGAGGAGGCACTCGGGGGAGTGGAGAGAAAGGTGCCATCAGTCCGAGAAATGGAGGAGCTGAGGAAGGATGAAGGGGTGGTGCCGGAGGCACTGGCCCCTCCTGTATTGAAAGCATGCCCAGTGGTTGTAAAGAAAATAAAGACCCAGCAGCTGAAAATTCCCCAAGGAGAGGAGCAGCCCCCTCCCCAGGTCATGGAGCACTGTATGGTCCGCCCCTATACTCAGGCTGAGCTGGGGGATTTGGGCTCCTGGTTTAGGCAGAAGCCCTCAGAGTCAATATCAGCTTGGCTCCTGCGACTGTGGGACTTAGGGGTGGATGGAATTGTTCTGTCTGGATCAGATATGGGAAAACTGTCATCCCTGACAGTGCAGCCTGCCTTGAGGCAGCGATTACAAAATGCACATCAGACCCCAAGGAGTCACTCTCTCCTCGATTGGCTTATGGCTGCACTTTGTGCTGTGTGGCCCAATCTGGGTGATCTACCATCCTCTCCGGTTAGATGGCAGACATATACTGAGCTCCAACAGGTTTTAAGAGAGCTAGGCATAAGAAATGCCATCTATAGTTCAGAGAATTATGGCCCAGATGAAGAGGTTTTCACTACTGGAATGAGAAATATTGTGCTTCAAACAGCTCCTACATCCCTCTTTGGGTCTCTAGTGGCCATTCTTTCCCCTCACTTAGGGCATCCCATTGCGAGGTGACACATACAGTAGCAGACTTAGGAGAGGCTGAAGCAACAAGAACTCGGAAAGAAATAAGACCTGTCACTCACAAGAAGAATTTACAGGGCCTCATGAAGGTTACGAGGACCCAGATGTGGGTTGATTTAATGCGGGCAGGAGCAGATGAAAGGAAATTAGATGGGAAGTCAAACAGGATCTAACTAGAGCTATGGCAACAGCTGAAACCAGAGCAGCAGTCCCAGCCATTAAGACCAAAGAAGCAGAGGTCAGAGTCAGAGCCACGAGTCCGGCCTGCGTGTTTGCAAGACTTCCTGCTGGAGAGCGAGCCAACCGCACTTGAGCCCACACAGGAAGGTGATCGGGGAACACAGTTTGACTGAGGGGAAGGTCAAGGTAACTGCCCTGAGGGACCAGAGGCCACATGTTGATATAGCTATCCATTGGTCCCCAGTGAACATACAACGTGTCCTGGCTCTGGTGGACACAGGGGCTGAATGTTCACTGATTCATGGTAACCCTGAACAGTTCCCTGGGACCCCCACTATCATAGATGGATACAGGGGGAAGGCTATCAGAGTGAGACAAGCTTAAATCCCTTTGGGAATAGGGTGTCTACCCCCAAAAGAGTATACTGTGTATATACCTCCTATCCCTGAGTATATTTTGGGGATTGATATCCTGCAGGGTCTGTGGCTGCAGACCACTGCAGGTGAGTTCAGACTGAGAGTACATGTGGTGAAGGCAGTTCTGAGGGGACATGCTAGGCACCTGCCCATAGCTTTGCCTGTGCCTCAAGCAGGTGACTAATACCAAACAATACAAACTGCCTGGAGGGCATAAGGAGGTTGGAGAAACTCTCCAGGAGCTGGGAATAGAGGGTATTGTAAAGCCCACCCATAGTCCTTTCAATCCCCCAGTGTGGCCAGTAAAAAAGCCAGATGGCTCCTGGTGTATGACTGTGGATTACAGAGAACTGAATAAAGTCATACCCCCTATGCATGCTGTTCTTCCCTCTATTGCGGGCTTGATGGATACCCTCAGCCATGAACTAGGAACATACCATTATGTGGTAGATCCTGCTAATGCTTCTTTTCCATTGACATTGAGCAGGAAAGTCAGGAATAGTTTGCCTTCACGTGGGAAGGATGGCATCCTCCCACAGGGATACCTCCACAGCCCCACCATCTGTCATGGACTTGTAGCCCAGGACTTGGCTACATGGGAGAAACCACCAACAGTGCGGCTATACCATTATATTGATGATGTCATGCTCACGCCCAATTCTCTTTCAGATCTAGAAGGTGCAGCACCTAGACTGCTGCAACATTTACAGGAGAAAGGATGGGCTGTGAACAGCACCAAGGTTCAGGGGCCTGGTTTGTCTGTCAAATTCTTGGGGGTCATCTGGTCGGGTAAGACCAAAGTTATACTAGAAGAAGTTATAGATAAAGTCCAGGGCTTTTCCACCCCCACAACTATAGCATTGGTACAGGAGTTTCTGGGTCTTCTAGGCTACTGGAGAGTGTTTATCCCTCACTTGGCACAAATTCTGAAGCCCTTATACCGGTTGGTGCAAAAGGGCATCAGGTGGGACTGGGATGAGACATGTGCATCTGCCTTTACTACAGCAAAATGGGCAGTCAAGGCCGTGCAGGCCTAGAGTATGATAGACCCATCAAGGCCCTGTGAGCTGGATGTTCATGTGATGGGAGACGGTTACGGCTGGGGTCTCTGGCAGTGGCTTGAATGAACTCACCAACCTGTTGGATTCTGGTCACAGCTCTGGAAAGGGGCCGAGGTACGATACACTTTGACAGAAAAACAACTGGCTGCCATGTATCACGCCTTGCTGGCTACAGAACCCATCACTGGAATGGCCCCAATAAAGGTAATAACCACCTATTCCATCTTGGAGTGGGTACGAGACTGGACCCAAAAGCCAAGGAGTGGTGTGGCACAAACACCCACACTAGCCAAGTGGGGTGCTTACCTACAGCAGCATAGTGCCCTTTCTAGTAGCCCCTTGAGTGAAGAACTCCAATGCTTGTTGGGGCCGGTGACATATACTAGTGAAAAGCAGGAAGAACTTGCTTTTGAACCATTAGTAGCAGAGTCCCTATTGGGAGGGAAGAGCCCCTATACCCAAAGATGCATGGTACACAGATGGCTCCAGCCATAGGCAGCCCCCAAAATGGAGGGCCATAGCTTTCCATCCTAAGACATGAGACAATATGGTGAGGGGAAGAGCAGCCAATGGGCAGAGTTGTGGGCCATGTGGCTTGTGATCAGCCAGGAGCCCTCCCCTATAGTTATCTGCACTGACATCTGGGCTGTCTATCGGGGCTTGACCCTGTGGCTACCAACCTGGTACCATGCCAACTGGCTGGTTGGTCACTGACCCCTTTGGGGGCAAGAATTGTGGCAAGACTTATGGGCCTGTGGTCAGACTAAAATAATTACAGTATACCATGTGACAGGTTATTGGCCACTGGCATCCCCAGGAAATGATGAAGCAGATAAATTGGCCCCGATACGTTGGTTAGAAGGCAAGTCTGCCTCTGATGTAGCCCAATGGTTACATCAGCATCTGTTGCATGCAGGACAAAAGACAATGTGGGCTGTAGCCCATCAGTGGGGCTTGCCTTTGACCTTCAAAGAAGTTTGTAGAGCCCGGCAGGAGTGTGTCGTGTGCTCCAAAAGGGACTTACACCGAGTTCCACAGCAACATGGGACAATAGCTAAGGGGCCTATACCCCTTGTCAGGTGGCAGATAGACTATATTGGGCCTCTACTTGTGTCAGAAGGGTATCAGTATGCGATGGCTTGTGTGGACACAGCTACTGGACTTCTGGTTGCTTTTCCTACCCATTGTGCAGACCAACAGATGACCAAAAGAGGCCTGGAGCATCTCTTTGCTACCTATGACCAACCACAGGTAATTGAGAGTGATCAGGGCACCCATTTTACTGGACATACACTGCAAGAATGGGTGCAACATCTGGGAATCAAATGGAAGTTTCATGTGCCATACAATCCTACCACAGCAGGCATGATAAAGAGGCACAATGGCTTGTTAAAATCTGGACTAAAGTCAGATACCAATAGTCTGCGGGAATGGTCAGTCCACTTATGGACCGTGCTGCAGCGTTTGAACGAGAGACCCTGAAAGGGAGCCCTGAGCCCCATAGACACGTTAACACATATGACTGCCTCCCCTATACAACTGCAAGTACAAACCAAGGAAGAATAACTGAAGCCGAGGTTTGGCCACCAGAATAACATCTTGCTGCCAGCACCAACTGCACTGAACCCCGGAGACTCCATTGAGAGGACGTGGCCTTGGACCTTTCGACACATGGACCAGATGGCTGGCTCTCCTGGCACCTTGGGGACAAGGCCTGGAAGCTGGCCTCCTGTGTATTCCTGGAATAACAGCAGAGTGGCCACCAAAGGTCACAGTAGCAATATCCTGAACGGCCAGAAGGTAGGAGCATCTTACCGGGGAGTTTTGTTTTATTGTTACGGCCAGTGCATGTACCTCCAGTAGCACTATATATAGACCCTTCAGGAACCCCCATGGGGAAAGGAGTAAAAAGTATGGTATACTAGACCTGGAAGGGACCCCCTTCCTGCTACAGTCCTATCACAGGACCACTCTCTTGCATGCGTCCTACTTGATGGACAAGATTTGCCTATGTTGGTGGCATTAAAACATGTGTCTTATCGCCCCTAAAGTCTTTGTGGATTGGGAACTTCCTCTGGCTTGAGCATTATTATAATTTTTGTTATTAGGAACCTCCTCTGGCTTCAGGATTATTATAATTTTTGTTATCTGTATCAAAATCTTGCTGTATCTCAATTTTTATTACCTCTAAGTTGTTGTTATCCTCTGTTGCTATTGTGGAATCTTGTTAGAGTGCTCCAGCTTTCTCGCACAGAGACCATTGCGGAAGATGGAAAGCATGTAGATTGTAAAGTGAGGATCCTGGAGGAGTGGAGTGTGAGGAAGTTTGGGTTCCTCTGGCCAGAATCCTCACTGAACTTAAACCACCTGATGATGTAACTGGCCTGTTGCTAGGCTACTGCCTCCACACCTTTAGGCAATAAGCTATATAGAGAGCTCGGCCCAGAGTCTGGGTGGAAGCAGAGACGCTAGTGCTAGACCTACCACCGGGAGAGCAAGCCAGGTAATAAACCCTTTCACCCCAAAGAACATTTTGCTGTCAATTTCTTTGGTCACATTGAATCCATAGCGAACTTGCCCGGAGCTGAAACCCATTGGCAAGACACCAACATACAAAATGTTCTTACTAATTTCTAGCCATCTGGAAGATTGCTCAAGTAAGAGGAAATGTTAAAGTACCTAAATGGCCTCTTCTTGCCACTGGCTGCGCATCAATCCCATACATTTGCTGGCTGCTTCTCTGGCTTTAGAACACAGAAAAGGCTCTTCTCTTTAAAAGAGTAATTAAACCATTTAGGATTCCAGTACAACAGTTATTGAACAGCCTCTGTACAATTCCTACCTTCAAAGGGCTCTCAAGAGGAGCCAACGCTAAATGCTAAAAATAACGTGGTATGTCTTTAATGGAGAATTATATGCAGTTTGGGGAAAATATGAGTACAAAATTCACTCTGGTTGAGCACTTCTCTTAAATCTTGACTCTTACTAAAATTATTCAGAAGCTCAAACTCAATTCAGAACTGAATGCATATAAATTGCTTCTCATGTTGATCAGAAACTGAGGTTTCCACTTCAGTTTACAGGAGAAGGGTTCTAAGCCTTTGCATACCAAATTTTTCTTCTGTTCTTTTTTTATGTATGCTTTTTTCTTTTCCATACAATCACTGCCCAGCATTTTTAATGGTATTATAGTAGCACTACAAAATTTTGAAAACGAATTAAGAAGAGAGAATTGCATAACTTTTACATAACCACCAATAGCATTTAACTGTACTGGGTTTTTAATTTTTAATGTTAGTTTAGGTGTTTTTTCATTTTTATATTACTATAATCATGCCATGCACATCATTTTGAAGGCTACTTTTTTAACTTAAAGAGTATCAGAACTATTTTTTTCTATGTTAGTAAATACTCTTCAAATTATGTCTCCCAAATACTCTGTAACTAACTACACCTAATTTGCTCAAAACTCACCTATGGTTAGAACAATTAAAGTGTCTGTTTTTAAGGGGCCCCTTTCTGGAAGTTATGTGTTTGCATCATGAAGGCAAGTATCTGAGAATTGGCTGCTCTCCCCGGGTCCTTTTCAGCTTGTTTGGCTTGGGCTGGTGTTTGAACTTAGTGCCTACTCTACCAGCCTACACCTGTGTTCTTCAGCAGCTGCTCTTGAAGTCATAGAGTGGGAAGGAACCTTCTCCATTGTCTAGTCCAATCCCATTTTCATCACAACACTGAGCTCCCAGTGCTAGTGGTCAGTCTAGACCCAACACTACCACCAGCAACCCAGACACCATCCTGCCTGCCCCTCAGTCCCCTCTCAGACGTCACTAGCCCATACTAAAGCTTCTAAAGCAGAAATGAGTGGCAAACTGATAGAAAAGGAATCTGATCTCACTTCAACACTATTTTCAGCACGGAGATGCAAAACTCCTTATCTCCTGCTTATTTGTTTAACCTTCTCAAACACACCGAAAAGATACTCTTACCATGCTTTTACCCTATTAAGTATTATCAGAGGTGAAACCCCAGCAAGATTTAATTTAAGATCAAAGAACAGAGTGGAGAAAAGCCATCATCACTTGGACACATTCCAAAGTGGTTAATTACATTTTATCTGCTGAAATTATCTTGTTACTTTAATCAGATATGGTAATAATCATTTCTTATTTCTGCTCACATCAGGACTACTCCCTTAATTACTGCCACTTCTGTGTTCCACCCCCAAGGAACTGTACAAAGAACGGCTTCTCTTCATTTGTACCTTCTTGAGAAGGATCCCCAATAGATGGAAACATTTAAACTCACAAAACAGGGGAAGGGGATAGGGAAAAGGAACAGATGATTCACGGCATTGTCACTTTCCAAAAGGATGCTATGCACAATTCCTTTAATAACAAGCACCCCTGTGTATTGTAAATGATTTCATTTTCCCTAATGTCACTTTATGTACACTTCCTAAGATTCAGGATGGCCACATTGAAATGAGGCACACCTGTATGTGAAAACAAATGCTTCAGTGGGTCTGGGGAGGGGCCTGAGAGTCTGCTTTTCTAACAAACTCCCGGGTGATACTCCTGTCACAGCTCCACAGACCACGCTCTTCCTGGAGCAAGGCTTCAGGCGATCCCATGACTCTGAATCATTGGGTGTAAGTGGAGTTTAGTACAAGGAAAGCCTATAATGAACCCTCCTCAGCCCTACTAACAAGAATTTTGTCCTTGAAGCTAACATTCCTCTCCCCATTTCAATTCAAGCCCATTTCAGTTTTTGAAAATATAGGTTTATCTGCACCTTTATTTGATCATTTTAATTTATACTCCTTTCTACATTTTGTCAAAACAATTCCACTTTCTTTCACTTTTCTTCAAAGAATCATTACCTAGTCTTATAACAGGAAATTTGTCAATAAGAGGTTTGTAGCTATCAATCCTTCTTTCTAGCAGTTCATAGAAAAATAGGAAAAAAATCCTCATCATTTCCCTTTCTTCACACTCAATTTCTCTCCCCATTAGTGAATATTTTAGTAGTTACTCTAATCACTTGTGCAACAATGGAATTATATTGGGTTTAGAGGTTAATATGCCCCTTGTCTGGCTGTCTGTCTCTCTCCCCCATTCCCCACTGATGTCCATATTTAGTCATTTCATTTCCTGTTAGAAGGTGAGCTTACTCATTCAACAATTAGTTATTGAGCACATGCCATAAGCAAGACAGTGTTTTAGACACTTGGAATCATCAAAGGTGAATAAAACAAGCTAATTATATGTTGGCATATTTAGTCAAATATTGAGCAGAGAATCAGGACAAAATGTATATGTATGAGTGGGTTCTGGATTACCTGAATCTTGGATTCTTTTCTCTTTATAGCCTCTCCCTCAGAGAGCTCATTTTTTCACATGTCATCATGCTGGAGACTCCCAAATATACATTCCCAAACACTTCCAGGCCCACATTTTAAACTGATCTTATGAACACAACATGGCAAAACCACACCAATCTCTTCCCTGTCAGATCAACTCTCTTCCCCTTATTTTTCTATAGTTGCATATTAGAGCGGTGCAAACTACATTTGATTTCACTGCAAAATCACTAGATGGTTCATGTTATTTTTGTGTTCCAAAAGGGACTATAAGATCCCTGAGGCTGACCTACTGTTTCGCACTACCTCTATATTTCCTACTAAAAAATTGCCCGGATGTGGCCTCGACATCATCTGCTTTTATGTAATCTATTCAGTCTCGCCCTCCTCCAGTACTGTACTGACTCTTGTTAGGCACCACCCTTAGTGGCCTCCATGGCACTGGTTTCAAGCTGCCTTCCATTCCTAGAACCCCTCCCAAACACTGCCACCCCACTCAACTTACTCAGTTCTTCAAGAACATCTCAGGTTTAAGAACATCGCACTACTTCCTTCCTAGCTACTCCAGAAATCATGTCTCCCGTTTAAGGCCACCCACAGCACCCTTGTTTTATGCCACCCATTTCAGCACTTTGGTACACTATTCCATACTGTCTTCCACAGCTGACTCACTGATGCTGTGAAAATGATAAAGGGAAGCCTCATTGACACGGCCTCAGCAGGCCTGCAGGGGGAGCCCTCACACCCACCCCTCCTCCTGGTCAATTACAGACCCCACAGAAAGGAAGAGAAGGACACCTTTCAACTCTTCTACTTTGGCTGCTTTGCCACCCAGTAGGAAGAAGGAAGAGTTTCTGCCTCCCTCAGCAACACCTAGCAACAGCCCAGCCAATGAGAGACTGTTAAAACTCAGCCAATGAGCAGCCACTACATGTGAAACTCCGTTTCCTCCAATGGACTTTTTGCTTATAACAGTCCCAACTCTCCCCCTTTAAGAGCCTCCCTTCCTTTGTTCCCTGGAAATGCTTGTGGTTTTGCCATTGCTTACCGGTCTGGAATTGCAGTTCTCTGCTGTTCCCAAATAAACCCATTTTGCTGGTAAAATAACTGACAGCTTTATTTTTAAGGTTAACAATTCCCATGCAGAAGCCCAGCTCCACTGAATTATTGCAAATAGAGCATGGAGGAGACCTTAGGTAGCTCATGTAAATTGGGCCATTGTTTTCCCTGGATCTGACAACTGCACCTCTGTTAGAATCAATATATCATGTTTTTTTTCCCCATAATATATATTTTATATAACCAAGATAATACTGTTTATTACATATAACTTGTTTTTTACATAAAAGTAATTTTATAATCTCATTCTAATTTTATATATCAGACTGATAATGATAGTATATAAAGGAACTTATTAGAAGTTATTTCTCAGACTACTTCCAGGACCATTACCTTTCCCAGTGGCTACACACATTAGGATCTTCAAGATTCAGAGACAACGCTGTCCTGGTCCAGTGGCATGACAATAAACAGACAAAGCCCAGGCATGCGTTCAAAGAAAAAACCATATTTCCTGAAGAATGACCTACAAGAAAAAAAAATCCACATTAGAGATACATTAAAATGACCCAAACAGAATTCTTTTCAGTACAGCAACCATTTGGTATCAGTTGTCACTAGGACTGAAACATGCATAACAAGCCATGTATTTAAACAGAGGGGTCACCAGATTTCATGGTCCAGGAGTGCAAGGTATTTCTTATGTTGTGCAGGGTGGCCGCCATTTTGTAAATTACTAAAATGTGCAAATCATCATTAATTGCCACCACAACAAAAACCCTTCTCAACCATGCCAGCCAACATTAAAGGAATCTACCCGAAAAACTCAGAGCAAACACGGGCTTCCAGATTCCCTCACCACGCACATTTCCCTTCTGGAAGAAGAGGGCTCACAGAGGAATCTGGCCTCATTTGTCCTAGAGGATAAATGAAACAGAAGCCCCATTGACTCGCGAGGCACCTCAGGCTCCAAAGGTGAATCATTCAATAAGTCATTCACTGTGCACTGAATGCCTACCCCTATCCTAGGCACCGTGCGAAACCTGGCCATGAAATACAGGTCTAGTTTCTGTCTCTGCCCATTAAGAGGTTTATAACTTAATAATCATGATGTACATTTCTTATATTTAATGCTTCCTCTTCCCCATCTGCTGAATAGAAACAAAGCCAGCTATCCTACAGAGGTTTCTACAAAGGTGTACAGAAAATAGTGTAAAGCCATTTGGAGGTCATAGAGAAAATGAGGCTGGTGTTACTGAGAAGAAGAAAGAACATAATGAAGAAACAAATGGCCACATATTTGCAAAACAGGTCAACAAAGGAGACAGAAGGAGGGAGGAGAACATTCCAGGCAGAAGGAAGAGAGGTGAGGGAGGGCCAGATACCTTTAGGAAGTGCAAATTAATTCAGCTGGAAAAAGAGAGGGAGCATCTCACCAGGGGTTTTACAAGCCCTTGCAAAGTATGTGAACTTCATCTGAGGATAAAAGAGCTAGCAAAATGTGCAGCGTAACATTAGAAAGATCACTCTGGCAGCAGGGGGAGAGTGACCTGCCGGGGAGACCGGAGAGAGGTCAGATGAGGCAGACTGTGGGTGCATTAAGGATGCACATAGGGGTTGCAGGGAACTGAGTGAACCTGGGTGCTTCTTAGGAGGTGACTGAATGGGGAAAGAGAGGAAGGACTCCTGTCACAGCCCCTTGGGGGTGGTATGCCCCTCAGAAAGATGGGAAGCACAAAAGGCCTTCCATCACGGAGGCAGGAAAGCTTTAGCTATGTCAAGTTTGAGGGTCCTGGGGGATATGCAAATGAAGTCATTTGTGGGCATTTATTGAACACCAGTATGTGCCAGGCACTGGTCAGCTCAGGTGGTAACAGTTATACTGGCACATGCCTGGAAATCATGCCCATCTCTTCACCTGCAGGAACTCAGCATTTAGTAAGAAGGAAATGTTTAAATTTCCACATTGTATAAAATGATTTTATGTAATCATTATAAAAATGGAAATGGAATGAGAAATAGCCGATCCCTTTACTAATTAGAAAAAAAAAGGCATTAACCTGTCTGTTGGCAAACTAATGAAACTAACAATAGGCCAGATTATGTGACCAAAGCAGTTATTTTCTGGGTGAGAACTATATACTAACTTTCCACACAGTGCAGTTACCAGTTTTTGGTATTTGGGAACCAGATTTATTGAATAGCAACCTTGTAGTTTAAAAAGGTAAATTTATCTTAAAACAAACAAAAACAACGATGCTGGCAAAAACCTAACATCAGGAAATAGTTTATCCTTCAAACTCAACAGCCTAGATCAAATGAAGAAGTATTAAATTCTTCAGAATCAAGACTGTTTATAAGGACAAGTATATTAAATATATTACGACAAGTTATCTATCTCTAACTCCACAAAGGCTAAAACAAAAGAAAGCAATTTGGAATATGGAAAAAAGCATCATAAACTTGGAGGATAATTAAAAGATAGTGTGAGCCACTATGAGAGGTTGTGAAGTCTTTAAAAAGGGGGTATCAATCATCACAAAAAAATTCCAACATATAAAGCATAAACAGGCAGCCAGAATATGACTTATAAATCAATTCAAATTGTCGGTATTCCACAGGCTAACAATCATGAAGTCGTAAAATCTGAAGCTTAGCATTATGTAATTAAAGGAGCTATTCCACTTCACAGGAATGAATAAAAAGCAATAATGATCATGATGATAAACAATAACCGCTCTCAGTTCCGACTGACTACTGAGTGCCAGGCACAGTACTGAACCTGTCGTGTGAATTATCCATTTAATCCTCCTGGTAACTTAACCTAAGGAAAAAAATAATAAATAAATAAAAATAAAAATAAAGTAGGTATTTTTATTATCCCCATTTCACAGCTGAAGACATAGAATATACTGCTAGTGTTTTCCTCGCCTATCAAAAAAAGAAAACCTTTAATATATTTAATTATAACAAATAAGCATGGCAAGTGTCTCTCTCTCTAACTGCTTTATGTATGTCTATGTAAGTATTCTGCTTTGATGAAGTGTGAAATATGTGCATTCACTTTCATTCTTTAAATGAGTGCTGGTCAGCAGTTATCTGCCTTCGACTCACCAACAATTACCCCAAATTGCAAAGTTTATATCCTGAGTCACCATCTGCAGCCTCAAACCATCCATTTCCCAATTAGAAATGTTTAGTCTGTAAAGTTAGGAATTGCAAGCAATGAATCAAACTGCCAAGAAAAAGAAAGAGGCTGTGCATTCTCTTTTAATGTAAAAATGTGAATGCTAATTTTCCTGGATCCCTTCTTGCTTTGCACTTGATGCATGGCCCTGTGAAGGCCTTAACCTCTCTATGGCGATGGCAGGAAAAAAAGAAAAAGCAGGATTTGGCCACCTCCTCATTGCTTTGAAATTCAGCGTACAGAAAGACCAAACCGCACTGCAAAGCTGTTGGCAGTGTTCGTGGAAGGGAAAATATCAGTACATTTAAAAAATGTATATATTCATCACTTGGTCCCTTATTCCCATAGCATTTTCTGAATTAAAATCAGAAAATTAACAGAGTTCTAGAATAATCTACATTAATGTAGAAAATGTCGAAAACCAAAAGAATTGCCAGATCAAGGTTCAGGGATCATGCAAGCTCACATAAACCAGTTAAAACCATTTGAGAAAACAATTAAAAATGGTGGATGAGAAGAAGTTTCATAAATATGCTGTTGAGCTGTAAAGAACTACGGAAACGCAACATTTCACTCTAGTCAGGCACGTGGATGGCCCTTCTTATATAACAATGATGTGATAGGCAACCAAGGTAAGAAGTGGATAGGGCATTACCTTTATTCCTTCCCTGTTTTGTTTTCATCTGTGGTTTTGATGAGTAAATGTGGGTACCTTAATTCCTTTATGCCTACCCTGAAGGAAGAAAGTTCAATACATTTTTCTTCCTCATTTCTCTCTTTTAAGCTGTGTCATCTTGTCTTACTCTATAATCTTCCACTTCGGAGCACAAATGACAACAAAATACAAACTTTAGAAAACAGCCCATTTCAATGGGGAAAAAAAAACACAGTGGTTGATTTGCTTCATTAAAATAGACATTTTGAAAATATTCAAGACTCTAAATTAAGAGTTAAGCTACCCCCACCTACCCAGTCTTCATCTTCAAATAACTTTACTTAAGGGTTCATTTAACAAAATTTTAAATGTAAAAAAAAAAAGAGTTATTTGCATGAACCCCCTAGTGCCAAACTTGATTGCATTCCATATCATTCAGTTAATTATTATGGAAAAATCAAAACAGAAAATCAGTACAACTGATTAGCATTGCTAAAGTGCTCCTATTAGAAAGAGGAAACCACAGGCAGAATTAACTCTTGCTGCCTCCTAGGAAGGCAGGCTTTGCTTATTCCACCACAAAAACCTCAATAAATAATCAGATTGAAGAAAATCCTTACAAAGGATGAGTCTGGGTTCTCATGATAGGGAGTTGTTTCTTTATCAGTGTGTTAGGGAGAAATAAATAATGAGGCGTTGACTTGCTAATTTATTTTTACAGCAACAGAGGGATGAATGACCCTAGACAATTCTTCTGCCTCTAAAATCTATTTCCTTCTTAGAATCTTAAATGTACACACAGAAATAACTTGGAGCCCTCACCCAGTTTTTTTCTCAAGCTCATTTCCCTAAAATCCTCTCACAGTTCTCTTGATGAAAACTAATTTATTAAGAAAAATCACACTTCAATTCTCCACCTTTCCCCCCAGCCCTGGGTACCAAAGAGTCACCTATTTTGCTTGATCACACTATCATATTGTCTATAAAGGATTTTCTAGCTTTTTCTTCAACTACTCAGCAAGGCAGCCCAGGTGGGGCAGAAGGGAGTGTGTTGTGTTCTTCCTGGAGCTTTGAGTCTGAATAGAGCATCAAAGGACCAGCTTCAGGCTATTAAAGATGTCAAAAGAGTACTGCTTTCTGAGAACAACCGCAAATGAGGACTTCCATGGAAATACCACTTTGCTGATAAAAGGAATCCTTGGGAAATTCTCATGGTTTCTGTTTTCACCATCCAAAACTAGTTGTTCTAACAGCATAGTACTTAACCTAAGCATAACTATACATTTGAAGCAGTACACATGCTATATGTATTTTTTGTCTGGGGGAGGGAGAGGCCTCATGTCATTTTGCAAACAATAAACACCACAACAAAGATATTCTTCTACGTCAGATTAAATCATGTTGCAATGGCAGTCACACAGCATTCCTTGGAAAGCTTCTAAGAATATAAGTGAAGTGAGTATGACTATTAACTTTAATAAAATTTAAAAAATTCTCAAATCCTATTTTACAAACTTATAATTGTTGTGGGTTCCTTTTTCATCTACAGAATAAAGGTTCCTTGTATTTTCCTGCATTTGAACTAGTTTTCTATGATTATCTCTGATTAGATGTTATATACAATTTAATGATTGTTTGTTTTAAACTTTTAATTTTGAAATAATGTCAAACTTATTTGAATGCTGCAAAAATAGAAGAATGCCCTTCCCCAGACACATCAGTTGCTATAATATACACATATACATATATGATGTGCAATAACTATATGGACATATTTTTAACTTTCAATACTCTGAGTAATTTGCATATATCATGCCCATTAACCTCTAAATACTTCAATGCACATTTCCTAAGACTGAGGACATTTGCCTAAATAATTATAGTACAATTATCTCAATGAGAAAATGTAATATTGATGCAATAAATGCTATCCTCTAATCTATAGATCTCATTCAAATTTCATTAACTGTCCTAATAATATAAATACTTTAACTATCTTTCACACAGAAATTTTTCAAAGTCTTTGCTGAAGAACAAACATTGGTCCTTTCAGTCAGCAAACACTGGTGAAGGCCATTTTTCCCTTCAGAGAGCTTACAGTCTAATGTGAGAAGAGAGGCACTGGATGGTAATAAGGCAATGCAAATAAAACGTGATCAGGGACAGAGAGGCTTATAAAATAAGTATGGGTATTCAGGAAGTATTTCCAACTGGTGAGGGGGCATAAGAGATAGCATTATTGAAGATTTTGCTGTAGATGGAGCAGGGAAGGTTGGCACCCAGAGGAACCAGTGGGAGCAAAAGTGACTTTCCAGAGGGAAATGCAAATGGGCAAGACGGTCTGGAATACCGAGTAAAAATGATAATGAGTGAAAGAGGTATTTTAGAGCCAGGTCAAGAATGGCAGTGAATATCATGGTTTAAGGCATGTCCCAGAATGAATGGTTTTGAGAAAAAAAGAACTAGAAATAGAACCTGATCAGCCCAGGAAGAAAGGAAGACATGGCTCATTTTTTTTCTTTCAACCAGCAATATGGATTGAAGCAGCTGAGCATTTCAGGTTTAACAAATCTGCTGACACAATACAAGCAGGAAAAATATCCAACCGCAACAGAATAAATGACAAAAGAAGGCAATTTACGATAGAAAGGGAAAGTCAAATTATAGTAAGGGGAAGAGGAGAAAATATAATTCTCTGCTGTACAGCAGGCTACTTAAGTGTCATCAGAATCATAGGTCTGTCCTTTCCTTGGGGGAGGACAGGGACGATAATAGGAGCCTGAGCATCTGCATGGTCCCTCCCTCTGGAGGGCCCTTTACAATGGTGCATGCAGCTATAGCAGGATGATGACGCTCATTGTGCCCCTGTCACTGGCATGACAAGGGGCACCTACATGTCACCTGTTCTCCTAACTCTGGGTCTTTATGCTAACCCTCAAGTCCTGAAATACTCAAGTATTAGGGCACAGCTGAGCAATCCAACACATGCCTTCCTTCCTCAAAGGTCTTTTCTTAGAGAAGAAAAGACAGAGGAACAAAGACCCTATGGGGAAAATGAATTTCTATGGAACCAAGATTTTAGAAATATTTCCTGTCAACTATTTCTATCCAGATTCTATTAAGACAACACACATGCACACACATGCACACACCCCACATACACAGCATTCCTCTAATATTTAATAATTCATAGGAGGCCATATAATTTATGTGTTTAACATCCATTTGCCTCCCAGAAGTCCCCAGAGCACCACACATGTCCTGGGTTCCACAGAATTTTTGTGCTAAAAAATAGAATAGAAAGTTACAACTTAAGGCTTTATGGGATCCGATCAAGACCCTTTTGCTTTATGGTTGAAAAACTTGAAACTCCAAGTTATGATGACTTGACTGTGATCACAGAGCTAGTTTGTGGGCAGTCTGACAGGAGAACCGAAAACTTACGTCTCCCAACTCCTCTCAAATCGCCTCTCCCTCAGGTAAAACAGTCATCATCTTTCTAAAACATTACTCCATCTGGGTATTGGAGCAATGAATGCTTCTTGAAATGTGAATGCATTAAAAGTTAGACTCTCCAAGTGACTAAGCTGCTTCCTGGTCAAAACTGAGAATGTGAATTAGAAAGTACATTTATACCATACAGATGTTTCAAATAATCAGTGGCATGGGGATTCAACTGCCATTCTTCCCAGAGTTACTCAGTTCTGAACCACTAATCCAGACCAGGATGCAGTGTGACCACAGACATCTCCTGCAGCAGGCATTGCCATAAAAGAGTCTGGACACTTTTATCCTTATGGTTTTAAGCCCACATGGTCAAAAGCTTTGAAGAGTTGAGGTAAAATGTGAACAAACGGCTGAGGAAGCGCAAGAACATAATTAGTCAAAGTTGCACTTGGTCAGGACATTCAGGAAAATATGCTTGGGCAGCCTTCCCTCCCTCCTCCGCTTCCTCACCAATCACATATATATGCAAATATGAGAAGCCACAACCCAAACCCCAACTTTATGACTCTTAAAATAGGGCTTTGTTTTAGAAGATAAAGTGCCACATGCTGAAGTAGGACACCACTTCCTGTGGTATCTAGACAGATCTTTCATTCAAGTGACCCTGTCTGACCCTGAGTAATAGTTCGAGAACAATCTCATATTGATAGGAAAATTAAGAGCCATTGTCCATAGGACTTCCTTCATTCACATTATCCATAATTCTCTTTTGATTTCCCAGAGTCTCCTAACTTGTCCTTCTCTATCATTTTTAGGGAAATCCAGGCTGTGATGTCTCTAGAGCAGGAAGATACAGCAACAGAGGTAAATTCTAGACTGGCTCAGCATCAAACTTTTATCACTGACAAGTCATTCATTGTCTCTCTGCTTTCTTTTTTTTTTTCAGAAATAGCAGCCAGGAAAGCAGCTTTAACAGAAAGCAAACTTACAATGAGAGTCATATTTTTCATACACCTTTCTTATAAATCTCCAGAATGTCCAAGATGCATCGACTTCGGTGTGAACGTAGCCTTTAGCAGGAAGTTGGTCCAGTACAGATGATGATGCTCTGGGGTCTAGAGAAATTAAATGTATGCCCAAGGTCACAAAGCTATTTCATAAACATCTTCTTCTTATGCTAATATTGGGCCAAAATATAAGATCCTATCAATTTGTCCTGCACAATATTATGAATTGCCACATACAAAGATAATAAAGATGCAATTACCTTTTACCCTCCCTGTGGCTGATGGTAGTCCTAATAGAATACAAATATACAGATGATAAGCCCTATGCTTCTTATAAAAGTTTACCACTAAAATACTGATGAAATAGCCAAGCCCTTAAGAAGCTAACTTGTGAATGTTTCTTTTCATTCCAAGGAGAAGCTCACAGTGAGTTATGTCTACTCAGTCTGTGTATCAAAGCAGATTAGACACAGGCCTCATAAAAGTTTTGCCAAAGGCAGTGTAAAGGAGTTGATGAAAGTTACATGGACATCTCCCAATTTCCTCAGTGCAGTGATGCTTTTTGGTTCTCTGTGATATCCTTGGTCTATCACAGCATGTGGCAGAGGGAAGGGCAAATGACGACTGAATGAATGAATGAATGAATTAAAGAATAAAAAGTATTGAGAGGAGTTAAGAGAGGATTTGAACAAAGAACTTAAAAGAAAAAATATCTTAAAGAAGAAAGAGTTTGGGTCTAACAAGATTTGGGATTTGCAAAGTGGAGAAATAAGAAATCTGTTGAAAATATAGTATTTCAAGTCACAGGTTTTTCAAAAATTAATAATTTTTATGTACATGAGGCAGCTTTGCATCCATGTAACTGAAAGTACCTTAAGATACTTCTCTTTTTAAATTCTTTATAAGTTCTGGGGAAGGACTTTGATTTTCTTAGTTTGAAATAGGCCATCATTTTACAACTTCTTTGGACATTTTAGTTTTTTCTGTCTCATTCTCAGCCAATTATGCTTGATCTGCCTACTGGAAATGTTTTTTGTTATTTTATTTCTCATTATTTTTCAGGCTTAAGTCAATTTTCCAATGGAAAATTGTTGTAAGAGTTGTCATTTCTTACCTCATATACTTAGAAGCTTTGTTTGATATACTCTGACATACCATTTTTCAATTTTATCTGTTTTCAAAAGTACTTTTAAATTCATTTTCAGCCAGTGATGACAACTATATCTACTTAGTATTGTCCCAAAATTTTAAATGATCACTTTTGTATTTTACCAAAAACCTCTCAGGAGTGAGGAAATGAACAATTCTGGGTGGCTATTCCTGAAAGAGTCATTAAGTTTTTTAATTTTACTTTAACATTTTAAGAGGAAATAAAGAGCTGAGAAATATATGTCTCTATCATTTATCATTAATTAAGTTTTATTCTTCATTCTAACTAGAGCAATAAGCAGTTAAGTAGTATTGGTTCTTTAGTTTGACTTTTTATTGTAAAGATAAAGGAGGTTGTACTAAGAGCAAGTTTAAAACCAAGGCCTAGAAACACTAACTTTTTTTTGACTAGTTTTTCTGTTTGATCAATTTATCCTTTATTCCAATCAACTTGCAATTCCCCCTCCACGCTGCCACCAATTCTTTCAAAACACAAATCAGAACATCACACTTGTATACTTAGAAGCATTCAGCCTTATCACCCAGCAAGTCCAGTTCTATGTATCACTTAAGCAATTTTTGCTATTGAATTTCCCAAAATATTACATGTTCTCACTCCCCTATGCTGTTCCTTCTGCTTGGAATGCCCTTAACTACCTGGCCAACTTAATTTTCACTCATTATTCAAGAATCAAAGGTTACTGCCTCTTAGAACAGCTCCACCCCAATCTAAACATCCTTCTTGGGTCCCATAACCCCTGGGTCATCCTGGGAGTAGATGGTGTGGACTTTGTCAGAATATTAAGACACACTATTTGTCATTTTCTTAACTCCTCTCTCCACTAGCTGGTGAACTCGTTAATGTCAAAACAATACACTGTTAATCTCTACTTGTTTTTAACACATATGGAGGACTCCATACTACTTCTTGACTACTGACTGAATGAATGAGTGAATGAATGACCTATAGGAGCAATAAAGCTCAGAAAATGTAAATCTGTTGTTTTGGATCTTGAAATATTTTTCCCAGTATAAAAAGGAAAAATGGAAGGTCAAGATTTTCCCACTGAATTGTTAAACTATGCAGCTGCAAAGGAAAATCCCGAAGTTGAAACAAAATGATTGCAACACTAGTGATTATAAATAAAAAAAAGCAAATGAGAGCTTTGCTAGAAAAAGATTTGTTTTAATTAGAGAAAAAAAATATGTTGTTTCTGAAGAGAACCTATGGACACTTTTGAGGGCTTAATTAATAGTTATTCTGTAAATTCTTATAAAAGTTAAAGGCTTTCTCTTCACTGGCATTCCTTATTCTCAGTAAGTAAGTGCCCCTGGTCAGATGTGGCTGCATTTGGTCATGATTCTTGTGGGTCTGGTATCCACCTCAGGTGCAAAGTAAGGTGACCTTGAGCATACATTTGGGAGCAATAAAAGGACGGTCCAGCATAAGACAGAAATCAGAGAATGGAAGTAACAAAGGAAGGTACAGGAGTCAGGGATAAAGGAGTAATGGAACCAAACTCTTCATGGCAGCCTTTTGCCGTGCTAAGAGCTCTTCAGAAGAGTTGAGTCCGCATGGCTGGTAAGCACAGTTCCTAGGGCCTGCCTGCATGAGCTGGTACACGATCCATCTCAGAAAACTTCGCCAGAAACACAACGTCTGAGAACACCCTGGAGTGAACTATTGATAATTAGCAAATTATTATAGTCTGCAGTAACGGAAGGACTGCCCTGCTTCGACGTGTTGATGAAGTGCAATAACAGTACAGTTTAGGAAAGGTAAAGACTATAGCAAACAGGGACTTAAAATACATGCTTGAAATATAGACAGAAAGGGAACAAAAGGGATTCATATATTTTTAAGGCTTAATTTTAAGAAGTAACTCAGGTCTTTTATTTTCTCTTTAATAAAGGTCTCGTGACTATGAGTAAAAGAACATTTTAATGGACCTCAAATGTAAGTGTTTGTACATTACTCAAATAAGAAAGGAAATGAAAAGCATTGGGGGGCATAAATACACACCAAGTATAATGTTAAGAATAAACAGGTATACAAACTGTAACATTAATACCAAAGTAATTACAGGTCTCCTGGTAAATAACATGTTTACTTTTAAGCAGATTTTAGTAACTCTTTAAGGGCAATCTGAACCAAGGAAGCTAAATATTTGAACTAAAGTCATGAGCTCTGAACTCTTTAAGATCACAGGTTTTGCAATTTATGACATTTTCTTCCCATCCTCCATTCTTGTTCTTTTTAAATGTCATTTCCCCTTTGCCTTTATTAGAAATTATCTTCCTCATCTTTTTTTAACTTCAAAATCTCTAATGCAATATCTTCACTTTATCAAAAATCCTGGAAACCACAGGTAGCAGACATCATTCAAGATTCAATTGACCCTATTATACTGAATACATTAATTTTCCTCTTATTAAGAAGAGGTTCCTATAAACTGTATTACTGTCATTTGTTCAAGGTTTTAAACTTTCTAATCATTTAATTCAAAACGGAAATATAAAATCTAATGGATTTAAACTATACATGAAGACTATGTCAATTAAAGAATCTATGAAGGATGGAAATAGTTTTCTGCATGGACTACATTTTTTCTGACCCACTAATTTGAAAAGGCCTATGATTCATTTCTATGATTTCCTCAGGTCAACATGTAAGCCTCCCTAATTGTTTGAAATTCAAACCATTAATAAGCTTCCTGTCAACTATTTCTCTCTTTGCAATAATTTATTCTCTTATTCCATGTCTAGTAAATGGTGCCTTCAGGACAGAAGGGAAAATAATTCTTTAGTCTTTTCATTAAAAACTGCACAGAAATCTCTGATGGAACCAACTCCCCACATCCTTTATCTGATACGTGCATGTTATCTTGGACTGCTGTTCGTGTTTTATATAACCAATCCCATCTCCTCAACTTGAATGTAAGCTCCTTGAAAGCAGAGCCCATGTCTTTGTCTCGTCTCCCACTCAACTCCTCCTTGATTTCCACTTTTCTCTCCAACTGCAAGAATATAACAGATGCTCAAAAACTGGTTGTTAATTGAGCTAGATCAAAACTTGGAGCTACAGGGCATGAACATTCACCTTGTACTGAGCAATGACCTGAGAGGTTGAAGGGCAGACGGGATCATACCTGTGAGTCACAGACAGTTGATATGAGTCCAGGGACTTGAAGTGAGAATTTAATAATTGAGATTGGGATGCATACCTGGGAGTTACCTTTGGGAAATGATCCCCGAAGTGATCTATTCTGCCAGGAGGTGGCGCTTTAGCTCAGAGCCGCTCTTGGTTGGCCAAGTTCCCACTTCATCTGAAAGGCTTCTCCATGAATTTATAGAAATACTCCCCCAACAACGGGACAGGAACTAAAACATAAGTTGTATCAACCCAGAGCTTGCAGTTCTTAGGAAAAATATAAGAAAACGACTCTGAATCTTACTTAAAGAAAAGCTTTGCTTTTCCAGCCACTGTGTGGTCCTGACCAGTGTTTGAACCATTGATCTTTCCTGCTATATTGAGACCATCTCACTTTTTTTTTTTGATGCAAGGTGTATATAGGGCTGGTTTCTTAAAACAAATTAATGTGGTAACATCTGAGTTTGCACATGCCTGCTTTCATATTAGGCAAAAAACATGTTTGACATCAATGGCAGAAAATGTTGTCTACGTGGATAAAGGTAGTAAAAAGTCAATCATAAGTATTAGGTGTCCCATGAGTAAATAAATGTGGAAGAGCATTAAGGTTGGTACACTTTTACAGGTATGTGTGTGTACAAATGTTAAATACACACAAATTAACTCATTTAGGGCTAATCAGATGAACAGGTCGAGTTTATGCTTTATTTATATAAGAATGGAAATTAAATTAAATCTTGATTATGTTGTATGAATCCCCTGCTTCACTGAGTCAGATTAAGAGAGCTACATTTAAGAACATAATCATCTAGAAATTCTCTTGGAAATAGCCTGAAAAACTCAAAACTATGCATTAGGAGAAGGGGAAATGAATCAGTAATTGTATAAAATGGGGTCCAGGGCCTTTTCAAAATATGCTAAATGTCTGCCCAAATTTCTATGCCTGTGGCCACACTGGATTAGAAACAAACAAAAAATCTTCTCCATGATATAAATACAGTTTCCAAACCTACACTATCCAGTAGAGCCACGAAGAAACATGTCAGAAATGGGCAGAGAGCGCTTGACCGTGGTCACATAGAACCAGCTCTGATCAATTCAGGAAGAGCTCAGGAGAAAGTTCCCCACCATGTGCTCTTACTCTTGAGGACATGTACTTTTCTACCTGTCCCAACTCATTAAATTCTTAGATTCCTTTTCTTTAATGATGAGCCAGACTCACGTTCATCATTAAAAAAGAAAAAAGGAAAAAACAACCTATATGAAGACATTTGCCTCAGAAACTGCCACAATCAAAGACAGACCTTGTCAGATGTAATTAAAATTTTTTCTGAGATAATTTATTGTATTAAAATATGGTAATTTACTGTAGTTTCAGGTTATCTGAAACCTTTCTAAGATTGAAAGCTGAAGTTAATTTCTTGCTATAAGCAGTATAATTTGAACCTAAGGAGAATCAGGTAACATTTTATATTCACGCAAGCATGTAAAAGATAAAACTGTTTATTTATATCCAAGGCACTTAAAGGGATCTGATTGTATCACAGGAATCTGCATATGCTTTGATATTAGAATGCAAGGGGTAGCAGAGAGAGAACAGGCCTGTCCTCCCCAAAATTGATCCAACATTTCTCCTGGCAGCCCCCTTGGCTGATAAGGACTTTGGAAGCAAGCCCTCGCAGAGGTGTCATTTTTGACTACATTGGTATGCCCAATTCAAAAATCAGCGTGATTGGAGGTTTAATGAGGCACTTTGTTATTCTCTGCAATAAAAACGAAAAAAATAGAGACAGCGTTCTTCGGGCTTAATTACCACATCTGTTATTAGGCACTTCACCATGATTGACTGGAGTGTATGTTGGACACGGTGCCAAAAAGCCTCCCCATAAAGGCAGCTTTCCGCTCACTGCTTGAATGACATCGGTCTCTGCTACGACCAGGATTTCCATGGCAAACAAGCAGAGCCTGGTGCACACAAGCCCCCATGCCAGCTGAAGGCACTTTTTCCGGGTGCCAGTTCAGCTGGGAGCAGGGCCTGGGCTGTTTGCTCTGACTTCTGCTTCTCTCCTTCCTTTGGGCTCCCCGGTGCTTCCCTGCAGCCCATGATAAACAGGCCTCACCAGGAAAGGAAGGAGTCAAGCGAGAACAGGAGGGACTGAGCTGTGGCTTGGTTGGGATGTCTACTTGCAGACATTAAAATGAGGAGTTATGAGGCAGTTATGAAAAGCATTTTCTAGCTCCTCAGTTAACTATGACTTTAAAAAGTGCAGCTGGCATGCAACCCCAAGAAGTCAAGTTTCTCAAGATACCTAGTTCCCCGCATGCCTTGGGTCCTACGAACCAACCCAAAGTGGATTTTAGGAATTCAGGGTCTCATTCTGTAACATACATATTAGAGAAAAATGTGGTTGTCATTCCCTGTCCACAGTAAAGCTGCTCATTGATAACTTCAAGTTTGTATGTGGGCAAGTGGGGATCTACTAATTAAACTGCAGCTCACTTGAAAGTTGCCTTTATAAAGTATGCCATCATTCGACTTTTTAAAATTGCAAAAATCCAGACCCCCACAGCTCTCTGCACCCTTAAGTCAAGTTACCAAGCTGCAGGCAGCAGCTCAGGGACAACTACTGGCACAGAAAACCACTCTTTAGACCAGAGGTACAAGCAGGAAAGCAAACCACAACAAACAATCTCATATCTGAACACACACCAGGTAGGGAAACACACAAATAACCCAGCTTGTTTACAGTAAACAACAGCCCACTGCTACAGAAGTTGTGGCATATGGGTATAACATAAGTTGTGAAAAAAGACAAAAACATATATTCCTTGTAAATACATTCTTCTGGAACAATCAAGAGTAAAGAAGAATGAATGTCCTTGAGGCATTCTCCCTTTGTATTTAATTTGCTCTTCAGGGATGAAAGTATATAAATTTGTAATGCCCTCCCCAGTTACTTTTTTATACCAAGCAATATCCATGGTGTTTTGGATGTGTGGTGACTATTAATGGTGATTTGTGCACAGAATATAAATAATAGCAAGTAAAGTATGAGAAATGGGCAAGCAGGGACAGGATTTTTTTGTGCTATTAGAAGAGTCTTACCAGCATTTAATAAAAATAAAAGGAATATACGGTGTTTTCTGAAAAGGAATGATCTTTTATAAAAGCCTTGTCTAGGAACTTGGAGAAGAGTCTATGGGAGAACTCTTTCTGTCCTTGGGATGGAGAAGAGTGTCTGTCCCCTACAGGTTTCCCCCAAGACCTGCTCGCCTGAGTTAGGGAAAAAAAGGTGGGGGAGGAGGCTTTGGGAAACAGATCTCAGCCTCCTCAGACAAGCGGCAGTCCAGTTTGGTGTCATACACTTTCAGCGAGTCGCCATTGCTAAGAGGCCTCTCATAGACCCCAGGCTTCTTAAATCTGGCCTTTCTCTCCTTGGCCCCCATAATATACACAATTGAGGCTCTTTTCAAAGTAAGCCTGTCCCTCACTCTCTCTTTTTTCTTCATCCAGAGATGAGACTCACAACCCCTTGAGAAGAGAAGAGTGATGGTAGAGTATGGCGACCGTGAAATCAACCAATTCTGAAATTACATAAAGGCCACTCTCCAAATGAGTAAAAAGAGCCATTTCAAAGCAAAATGCCTTCTGAGATAAATTTCCACGATAATAGTTTTTGTGGTATTACAGAGAAAGGAGCTATATGTTAAAATATCTGAAAGCCATTTGGCAATGATTTCTTGGATATGACACCAAAAACACAAGCAACGAAAGGAAAAACAAGTACATTGTTCCTCATAAAAATTAAAACCTTTTGTGTATCAAAGGGAACTATCAATAGAGTGAAAGGCAACCCACACGATGGGAGAAAATATTTTGCAAATTGTATATCTGATATGCAATCAAAATCCAGAATATAGAATTTTAAAAACTACAACTCAACAACAATAAAACAAACTACCTAATCATTAAGTGAGCAAAGGACTTGAAGAGCTGTCTTTAATGAAGATATACCAATGGTCAAAAGGCACAGGGAGAGATGTTCAACATCCCTAAACATTAGGGAAATGCAAATCACAAACGCAATGAGATACCCCTGCACACCCATTAGGACAGCTATCATCAAAACATAAAACAAACAAAAAACAGAAATTAACAAATGTTGAAGAGGATATGGAGAAACTGGAACCCTGTGTATTGGCCCATGGGAATGTAAAATATTGCAGCAGCTATGCAAACAGTATGGGGGTTCCTCAAAAAATTAAACATGGAAATGACCCTATGAACAGCAATTCTACTTCTGGGTATATACTCAAAAACAACTGAAAGCTGAGGCAGAACAGATATGTACACTCATGTTCACAGCTGAATTATTCACAATGCCCAGAAAGTGGAAAAAACACAAATGCCTTTTAATGGATAAATGGATAAACAAGATAATGTATTTACATACAATGTAATTATTGTTCAGCTTTAAAAAGGAAGAAAATTCTATCACATGCTACAACATGGATCTTTTCACTTAGCATCTTTAACCTTGAAGATATGCTAAGTGAAATAAGCCAGTCACGAAAGGACAAATATTGCATGATTCTACTTACGTAAGACACCTAGAATAGTCAGATTCATAGAGTCAGAAAATAGAATGGTGGCTGCTGGGGCTGAGGGGAAAAGGGAATGTGGGATGATTGTTTAATGGGTAGAGAGTTTCAGTTCGGGAAGACGAAAAATTTCTGGAGATGGTCAGCAGTAACAGTTGCACAACAATGTGACTGTCCTTAATGCCACAGAACTGGACACTAACAAATGGTTAAAACGGCAAATTTTATGTTTTGTATCTTTTACCACAATTTAAAAAAAAAGAAATATCTAGAAGTTGTAAGGAGTAAATCACAGATGTCTGCACAAGAGATAGGGACTTCTGTTTGTTTCTTTTTATTACCCACCTGCACAATTAAAAC
The DNA here is from genome assembly GCA_032199065.1 of Smutsia gigantea. NCBI lineage: Eukaryota > Metazoa > Chordata > Mammalia > Pholidota > Manidae > Smutsia > Smutsia gigantea. The sequence continues at coordinate 18,625 of JAVSCE010013799.1, read as the reverse complement.
AAATATTCACACATTGTTCCACGGATCATGCATGGACTTGTAATCTAGTCCCTAGAACTTGAGGGAAGGAGGCAAATGTCGGTAAAGGCAATAACAACAGTGTGATCCTGTGTCAGTCCAAGCCCATCACTGCCTCTTTGGCAGGACTGTCAGCCAGAATGTCACCTCTTTGCAACCCTACAGAGCTGTAAAACAGATGACAATTCCTCCAGAACCCAGATGCAGAAACCAAAAATAGAGCAATTTAACTATCTCTTAGCTTTAAGCAAACAGAATTCAGAGGGCATGAAGCATTTTGAAGCCCCCATGCAATGGAAGAACTGCAGTTCACCACTGTTCACCTGAATTCAGAACTGATCCTATCGTTCAGCTTGCAGTGACTGCATTTAGGGATCTGGGCTGTGTGTGCCTCTGCCTTCTCAGAGAGGTTGTAAGGAATTTGAAGTTTTAGAGGAACTTGTCTTCCTCAATTTCAACTCTAAATTCCTCAACTTGGATTTTCGGGGTCATAACAAAGTAGTTTTCCTTTGGGGTTTTATTCTCCCCACCCCTTTAATGGCTAATGAAGTTAAGGTTACACAAAACAATGCTTTTTTGAGTATAGAAAGCAGATCTCAATCCCTTCTGGCAGGTACTCCTACAGACCAGTTGTTATTTATAATACCTATAGGGAGTAAAGAGATTAAAAGATCAAGTCACGCTGTACTTTGCAACAAAGCAGGCCACAGCTGTACGACGGCTTCGGAGCAACTGTTCGGTGGAGAGACAGCAAGCCTTCTGTTGTGCTGCAGGGTCTGCTCAGGTCACTGCATGTGGCATGGATTAGGGAGGCCTGGTTCTCCATTACCCAGAGGGGCGGGCCTGGGGTTTACCCACCACACCCCTGAATGGAGGCTCTGTGCCATCACCTGACGTTCTTTTCAGAATCTCTTGGGGAATAAAAGCAGATACCTGACTTCACAAAATTTTTTAAAGCTAACAATTTCTTTCCTCTTTTTTAAAACTTCGTGTGTAAGCGTAAACGAGAGACAGAACAATTCATTTTTACATATTTTCCCAATCTGTCATAACGGAGTAGAAGGAAATGTATCCATCATGGATGGAAGAGGGTTTGGATTTGGTCTAAGGTTAGCTAAATTTTAAGATTTAGTTCAAGTTATGCTTTAGAAGGAAAGAGTTCCACGCGGTGGTGCTAGGCTGTGTCTTAACCACAAGCCAACAGAGGAAGGGCCCCGGGGGAAAAACAGCTGTCCCAAAACTCATAGTCAGCTTCTCCAGGGCATAGAAGGAGGCAGAAAGAGCAAGCTCTTATGTCACACAGTTGTGCTTCTTCGATTTGGTGTCTAGCTCTGTGGCCAAGCCAGTTTAGGCAAAGCTGTGGCTCGGCTCTAGGGAGAGCAAAGAGCTGTCACCCACCTATTCTCACTCGCCCAACTCAGCTGCACCCCTAAACTCCAGACTTGTTCCCAGAGGCTTCCTAGTTAAGTTCATGGGGTTATAAAGGGTCTTTTAGACCTCTGCATCTTAAAACTAAGGACAGAGGCACAAAAGAGTTTTATTAGTGGCCTGAGATCAAATCGTAGCAGAGCTAGAACTCAGGACAAGATTTTCGTCTCCAATGCTACCTCTTTCCCCACCTTTGGACTTCCTACAGAGCTCTAGGGGGAAAAGTCTGCCCTCTCAGTCTACAAGCATTTACTTATTTCACTCAAGGCTAAAAAAAAGTTAAATTAATGGATTAGTGACACTGACCTTAGGACCTGCATCCCTGTTAATGCTTTTCATTAGCACCAGGATCAGAAAACACAAAAGCACCTCATACCATGCGGTTCTACAAGTGGGCAGCCACGCTCACAAGTGGTACTGCCATTTCCAACTTGAGCAATACTGCTACTGCCTCCCACAACTCAGCAGAAATGACATTGAAGGCAAAACTTGAACTGAGTGAACACAATGCACCTCCCTAAAAGTCGATCTCTCCTGAAGTAATTTTGCTTCACCTGGGCCTTTTTCCTCTAACCACGGGCTCCCTATTGGGCCTTCAGCAATGATTCTGAGGCCCAACACTGCCTGCCTGCACACACCTTCACTTTCCCTGGCTGCTCAGTTGCCCACAGTTGCTGGACCAAGAAGAAGGGGTGGGCAGCCGCTGCACCCAGTTTGCTCCCTGCGGGCACAGAGGTCAGAGCCAGGCAAAGGCCCATCGCCCCATCTCAGGGAGTGCATCATGGAAGAAATGGCCCTGTGGTTCCCAGTCCACACTGAGGGGCTTTGCTCTGCCTGGGGTCCTACTTGTGATGGATTCAACTGCTGGACCGAGATTGGAAAGCTGCTTTGTTTTAAAGAACTGGTTCTTAGGACTCAGTGACAAAACTTGCCTGGCTTCCCCTGCCCTTGATTCACTTACTCAGTGACACTCTGCTCTGAAAATCCACCTGCCAGGCCTTGGTCACCATCCCTCTCAGTAGTGGATCCCAACATATTTGCCATCAAAGACAGAGAGGACATGTCAGCCACTAACCCATAAACACACTGTGGTCTCCCTGATATGCCAGTGAACAGATCCACATGCCACTGGGGCCCTAATTATATGGGGCACTCCTAGACAGGAGTTTCTTTAAGTCAAACTCTAAGAACTCTTGAATAAAGAGAGTTAATGTCTCTGTTGGCCACACCTGAACTCTGGACAAATTCATAAAAATCAGAGTTTTGTCCTTGAGGGAGGGGGCTATACATTAGCAAGGCTTGAAATTATAAAAGCAAGTGCAAGGAGTCACTTTCAGAAGCTCTCTGAATTTCATAACAATACAATAACCTCAACTAAAGACAATTATGCTGGAGGTGACAAGTGGACCTGGAGGGTTAGCTTATAGGATGAACCATCATAAAGATTAAACCATACAGCAGAGATGGGCTGTGGAGAGGCCCCTGAATGGTCCCCAGTGGCTGCACAAACAAAACTACAAAGTGTCGTTTACATACCGCCTTCAAAGGAAAGTAAGGATTTTTTTTTCCACAGCCCTAGCTTGGCAGAGCTCCACATCATAAGCTTTTTTGTTTTTGAACATGGGAAGAAAAGTGCCTTTGCTCCAGGCTGGTCTTCACCAAAATGGAAGTAGACCATCTGGCTGGCTCTGCTGAGGGGTTCTCTGCCCCTGCATCTATGGCTGGGCTCAGGCACAGCCATCACCCTTCTTGATGACATCTTCTCGGTGCAGAGAACCACTTCACCTCTCCTGGCCCAGGTGAAGCCCTACCTCACAGGCATGGCCTCCATTACTTACCCTCCCTCCCACTCTCCCCACTTCAATTCCACTGCATCCTATGGAAGAATAGCCAGGAGGTCATTTGTTCAAAATCTGAAAGTCCAAAGTATAAATTGTCCAAGCTCTTCCTCACCTCATATCCTCCCGACAATGGTTCTCACTCACCAGTGACTGTTCCTCCACTCATTAGCTCCTCTATGAGAGGAAAGGGTCTTAAGTTTTCATCAAGCAGTGATGCTCCCTTGTGGCCCCTCTGATGCACGGTGGGGGACAAGGTCAAGATTATTAAATGGGGATTAGGACTGTGGATCAGGTTGACTTCTTCACATTACTCTTTTTTTTTTCTTTCTCTCTCTTTTTTTTAATGGAGGTATAATTGTAACATTATATGAGTTTCAGGTATACATAATAATTTGATATTTGTGTATATCACAAAATAATTACATCTTTCACCATACATGGGTAAAAAAAAATTTTTTCTGCAGTCAGCCTGATAGCTCTATTCAGGTTTCTTGACTTTCAGAAGAAGTTGTAAACCCTGCTCCCATCTCAGCTGCCTGTCCAAACATTGGGGTCTGCACTTAATCACCAACATAGAATATTCTAGTCCTTGTCGGATCAGAGCCACAACCTCAAACTCACCCTCGGTTCATTCTTAACAAACATTTTGTTGAATTGAGAAACATTTAGAAGACTTGTCTGTATGACAGTCACATTCATTCAGGCATGAGAGCTCTTGTCCTTGTTAGCATTTACTTTGGGATTGAACACTATATCTTCGATGATCACATGCTTTCCACCCCTGGTAGGATTATTTCATTTGCACCTACATGAAGTCATGCCACTGACTTAAATAAGGCAGACCATCAACACCAAGGCACTCTGTTTTATTTACTATAAAGATGCTTCTAGGACCTCTTTTACTAAATCCCACAAGCCCTTTGGATGAAAATACATGGAAGAAATTCCTTTCTGGTCAGGTGTTTAATTCCAAGATTAAGCATCTGATTTGTTTTTATGTAATGGATATTGTGTATAATACAGCTGATCACGTTTCTTTCTTTGTACTGACAGCTAGGAAACTCAAATTGTGGCCCATTTCTAGCAAGTGTAGAGGACTTTTATGGCAAGCATTTTTGTATTAATCTTATCCTTGGCCTCACATTATTTCTCCTAACCTAATTTTTTCTTCTTCCTAATGTCCTCTGCGACTTTTTTTTAATAATTTATTTTGGTATCATTAATCTACAATTACATGTGCAATATTATGATTATTAAACTACCCCCTTCATCAGGTCCCCCCCACCAACCCCATTACAGTCACTGTCCATCAGTATAGTGAGATGCTATAGAATCATTACTTGTCTTCTCTGAGTGGTACAGCCCTCCCTGCACCCCCCCAACATTACATCTGCTAATCATAATGCCCCTTTTTCCCCCTTATCCCGCCCTCCCCACCCATCCTCCCCAGTCCCTTTCCCTTTGGTAACAATTAGTCTGTTCTTCGGTTCTGTAAGTTTGCTGCTGTTTTGTTCCTTCAGTTTTTCTCTTTGTTCTTATACTCTACATATGAGTGAGATCATTTGATATTTGTCTTTTTCCGCTTGGCTTATTTCACTGAGCATAATACCCTCTAGCTCCATCCATGTTGTTGCAAATGGTAGGATTTGTTTTCTTCTTATGGCTGAATAATATTCCATTGTGTATATGTACCACTTCTCCTTTATCCATTCATCTACTGATGGACACTTAGGTTGCTTCCATTTCTTGGCTATTGTAAATAGTGCTGCAATAAACAGAGGGGTGCATTTGTCTTTTTCAAACTGGGCTACTGCATTCTTAGGGTAAATTCCTAGGAGTGGGATTCCTGGGTTAAATGGTATTTCTATTTTGAGTTTTTTGAGGAACCTCCATACTGCTTTCCACAATGGTTGAACTAATTTGCATTCCCACCAGCAGTGTAGGAGGGTTCCCTTTTCTCCACATCCTCGCCAACATTTGTTGTTGTTTGTGTTTTGGATGTTGGCCATCCTCACTGGTGTGAGGTGATATCTCATTGTGGTTTTAATCTGCATTTCTCTGATGATTAGCGATGTGGAGCATCTTTTCATGTGCCTGTTGGCCATCTGAATTTCTTCTCTGGAGAAGTGTCTATTCATGTCCTCTGACCATTTCTTATTTGGATTATTTGGTTTTTGTTTGTTGAGGTGTGTGAGTTCTTTATATATTTTGGATGTCAACCCCTTATTGGATATGTCATTTATGAATATATTCTTCCATACTGTAGGATGTCTTTTTGTTCTACTGATGGTGTCCTTTGCTGTACAGAAGCTTTTCAGCTTGATATAGTCCCACTTGTTCATTGTTGCTTTTGTTTCCCTTGCCCGGGGAGATATGTTCATGAAGAAGTCGCTCATGTTTATGTCCAAGAGATTTTTGCCTATGTTTTTTTCTAAGAGTTTTATGGTTTCATGACTTACATTCAGGTCTTTGATCCACCTTGAGTTTACCTTTGTGTATGGGGTTAGACAGTAGTCCAGTTTCATTCTCTTACATGTAGCTATCCAGTTTTTCCAACACCAGCTGCTGAAGAGGCTGTCATCTCCCCATTGTATATCCAAGGCACTTTTATCAAATATTAATTGACTGTATATGTTTGGGTTAATGTTTGGATTTTCTATTCTGTTCCACTGGTCTGTGCATCTGTTTTTGTGCCAATACCAAATTGTCTTGATTACTGTGGCTTTGTAGTAGAGCTTGAAGTCAGGGAGCGTAATTCCCCCTGTTTTATTCCTCCTTCTCAGGATTGCTTTGGCTATTCTGGGTCTTTTGTGGTTCCATATGAGTTTTAGAATTATTTGTTCCAGTTCATTGAAGAAAGCTGTTGGTAGTTTGATAGGGATTGCATTGAATCTGTAGATTGCTTTAGGTAGTATAGCCATTTTGACAATATTTATTCTTCCTAGCCAAGAGCATGAGATGCATTTCCATTTGTTAGTGTCCTCTTTAATTTCTCTTAGGAGTGTCTTGTAGTTTTCAGAGTACAGGTCTTTCACTTCCTTCGTTAGGTTTATTCCTAGGTATTTTATTCTTTTTGATGCAATTGTGAATGGAATTGTTTTCTGATTTCTCTTTCTGTTAGTTCATCATTAGTGTATAGGAAAGCAACAGATTTCTGTGTGTTAATTTTGTATCCTGCAACTTTGCTGAATTCAGATATTAGTTCTAGTAGTTTGGGAGTGGAGTCTTTAGGGTTTTTTATGTACCATATCATGTCATCTGCAAATAGTGACAATTTGACTTCTTCTTTACCAATCTGGATGCCTTGTATTTCTTTGTTTTGTCTTATTGCTGTGGGTAGGACCTCCAGTACTATGTTGAATAACAGTGGAGAGAGTGGGCATCCCTGTGTTGTTCCCAATCTTAGATGAAAAGCTTTCAGCTTCTCGCTGTTAAGTATGATGTCAGCAGTGGGTTTGTCATATAAGGCCTTTATGATGTTGAGGTACTTGCCCTCTGTAACCATTTTGTTGAGAGTTTTAATCATGAATGGATGCTGAATTTTGTCAAATGCTTTTCAGCATCTATGGAGATGATTATGAGGTTTTTGTTCTTCTTTTTGTTGATGTGGTGGATGATGTTGATGGATTTTCGAATGTTGTACCATCCTTGCATCCCTGGGATGAATCCCACTTGATCATGGTGTATGATCCTCTTGATGTATTTTTGTATTCAGTTTGCTAATATTTTGTTGAGTATTTTTGCATCTACGTTCATCAGTGATCTTCACATTACTCTTATGTCCCTGTAGCTCTAAAAAAATCTCTAAATCAGTCCAGTCCACAAATAATTAAGTTCCTATTGTATTTTTTAAAAAGAAAGACAAAAAGGAAAAGCCTATGTGTCTTGGTCTGCTCTGGATGCTATAACAAAATGCCACAGTCTGGGTGGCTTACAGAATTTGTTCCTCACAGTTCTGGAGGCTGGCAAGTCCCAGACCAAGGGGCCGGCCAATTCCATCTGGGGAGAGCTCCCTTCCTAGCCTGCAGATGGCCTCCTTCATGCTGTGTCCTCGTGTGGTGGAAAAACAAGGCTCTGATGTCTCTTCCTGTTCTTAAGGGAACCAGCTCTATTGGGTTAGGGCCCCACATTATGACCTTATTTAACCTTTACACCTCCTCACGGGCCCCACCTCCAACTACAGTCACAGTGGGGGTTAAAGTTTCAAGTCATGAATTTCAGGGAACACAATTCAATCCTTAACACTATACCTGACCATTTGGGAACTGAAAGGTAAATAAGAAAGGCCCTGTGTGCTTGAGGAGCTTACATCCTAGAACTAATTTCTGCTAGAAGTCAAAAGCCCCTCCAAGTTCACACAGTGTCTTCCCATGAGCTCTACGAATTCCTTCTAGATACACCTCAAGTAGGTCCCTCCTGATAAGGTGGTTGGCTATTGCACCCTAATTCACAGAAAGTGTCAGAGAGGCACAGAGAGCTGAAGTGGCCTGTGGCGCTTGTGTGGCAATATCACAAATAAAGTCAAACTGGGGCTGTGTCTCCAGAAGGAGACTGGAAGTGCTAAGGTCTGGGGCACCAACCACATTCCTTATCACCAGATGCCTAATACTTAAAGGGCAGTACCCTCTCAGGGTAAGGTGTTTGAAAAGACTTCTTGATTCAGAATGTAGAAGGAGCATTATAGGTAAGCTTTTGTTCAAGCCAAACCAAGATCAGGATTACAGTTTGTTAGAGAGAGGAACTTTGCTGCTTTCCTAATTACGAAGGCAGAGTTTGTATGCTAATTAATTTGCAATTCAATATCCAAAATAGTATGGCATATTACAGAGATCTTAGACCTGAGATGCAACACATCAGAATTCTGCAATAGCCTCACTGAATTAAAAACACAAGTGACCTAGACAAACCCTTTAGTAGACATTAGTCAGATACAAATACATAAAGCTTACTGAACATTACTACATGCCAGATAGTGTCCTAAGTCCTTTTCATTTATTATCTCAATTAATCCTCTTAACAACTCTATGGAGAGCTACCATTCATTTTTTTATTATTTTTTATTGAAGTACCAGCAATAAAATGCACAAATCTTAGTGTTTAGCTTGATGAATTTTGACATGTGTATACACTCAAATGACCATTACCCAGATTAAGATGTCAAACATTCCCACTAATTTTTTCCCCCTTCACCTATTTCAATCAGTGAGAGCTACAATTATTACCTCAGCTCATTGATAAAGAAGCTGAAGTCTGGAGAAACTGGCTCAAGATCGTATATCTAGTAAACAATAGAGCAAACTAGGATTCCACTCCAGGAAGTCTGTTTCTAGAATGCACACCCTAACCTACTACATTAAGTCACATACACCACACCTGGACCTAACCTTTCAACTATATCTGCCCACTGGACACAGCAGTCAATGCTTGAAATGTATACTAGAAAGAAAAATCCAAGAGGCTGGGACCTGTTTATCTTAGGTCTTGCCCTATGCCTTCCATGGAAAATCACGTGGAACATAATGGTGCTCAATAAATATTTACTGAAAAGTAAAAATAGATTGTGCTAGATTTAGTGAAATTACTGCAATATTCTCCTCATTGTCTAACCCATTTTTATTTCATGTTCTATTTCTGTCTTCAATGATAATCTTTTGCTATCCATTGCTTAGTGAATTCAAGCAGCTTTCAAGACTTTCCAACTTGGCACCAACCTTATTTCTTTATATTCCATTACACAAACACTCTACTCTAGCTACCTTTGCCTGTCCCCTGCCCCCTCCCCTGCCCTTGCCCACCCTCACCCCAGCTGTGTGCATTTCTACCAACTGAAGTACTCTTTCCCTAGTCTCTGATTACATGGAGCCCACTTATCTTTCAAGGTCCCATCTCTTCTAAGAAGCCTTCTCTGATCACCAAATTTGCAGTAACCTCTCCCTCTGGTAAGATGGGCTCACCTGCAACATATCACCTGCTTTCTTATCCTCTCCTGTATTCACAGATAGACTGACAATGTACTGAAGGCAGGGGCTATGGCTTGTCATTTCTGGTATTCTCTGGGAAAGTCCTGGCTCATAACAGACACATCATGAACAGAGATCAACTGATGGATGGAAATACATCTTATCTACATGCAAAACATCTGCTGATGTGTTTTTTTAAATAAAGGTAAAAAAAACTTAATTGAGGTAAAATTCATATGATGTAAAATTCATCATTTTAACCACACTGCAACTATCACCACCACCTAGTTCCATAACATTATCATTACCTCAAAAGGAAACCCCATACTCATGACATAATCACTCCCATTTGCCCCTCCCCCAGCTTCTGCCAACCAATAATTTCCTTTCTGTCTCTATGGACTTGCCTATTCTGGACATTTCATATAAATGGAATCATAAAATAAGTCACCTTTTATGTTTGGCTTATTTCATTTAACATTATGTTTCCAATGTTCACCCATGTCCTGACACGTATCATAATTCATACTTTTTTATACATGAAGAATATTTCATTGTATGGATATATGACATTTTGTTCATCCAGTCTCATTAGTTGGTGGATATTTGGGGTTTTTTGACCTTTCAGTTATTGTGAATAATGCTGCTGTGAGCATTTGTGCACAAGTTTTTGCTTGAACACTTCTCTTCAGTTCTGATGACATCTTACTATGGAAGACAAATCCATTAAATAAAATCCTCATCTCAGTTCTATAGTAGATATAAATAGCTTTTTCTTTTAGTAAAATACTATCTTCATTAAGAAATATTGCATGCCCATTGAATAAATTTAACTGTTGTATTCCAGAATATCTTAAATTCCTTATATCTTATATTTTATATGAAAGACTATACTTTGTAACTTCCACATTTAATTCACAGGATATTAAGCATTTCAAGGATTATTTCATAAAAAGCATAAACAATTTTAAAATTATTTGTTCAGTAATGATAATTAATATTCATCAAGAGCTTACTATGTGCCTACCACTATGCTAAATATAACAGTTTTTGAAATAAATACTGTTATCTTTTCACAGGTGATGAAAAGAAGCTTAAAGAGCTTAAGTACCCTGCCAAAGGTCATGAAGGGTTGTCACATTTCATCTGGTAAATGACAAGACCAGCCAGGAGTGGAACCAGACCATCAGAATCTTGTTTCCTAACCTACAAGTAATCAGAAGTGTTTGTGTAAGTCAGCATTTCACTTTTAAGTCCAATGCCCAAAGGAATTTTACAGAATAAATGTTCAGACCCCTCATAGATGAACTAGAACCATTTCAAAGCCAGAGACTCCAGATTCCCTTCAGAGAGGAAACTGGGAAGGTGGCAGAGTAGAGGGCCTGTACACCTATACACCAAATCTACACCTACACACAGAGCATGTCACCTTGAAGAACAGAGACCGAAGTGAACACCTTCTATACAATGAGGGACAGAAAGATCCCATTAAAAAAAAAGGCAGGAGAGACAGAGTCATGGTAATAGTGGGAACCCCATGCCCACAGTGACTGGCAGAGGAGAGGGGAGAGAATATTACCAGAGAGCCAGGCTCAGACTCCCTGCCCTGAGGTGTAGGAAAAAAGCCTTGGGGTTTAAAGTGCAACTAGACCATAAGGGAACAAACCCAAGTTTCAGAACTTAGCATCTGTGTTTGGCAAGGAAACTGCTCTAAGGCAACTACATTTACTGTATATAATTATCAAGTCACTATGCTGTACATCTGAAATTCATACAATATTGTACATCAGCTATATTAAAAAAAATAGAAATCAAAAAACAAAAGGAAAAATTATTCCCCTTCAGAAGAAAAACTGCTCCTGTTTTCTCTCTGAGTCTACCTGCTCCATATTGTAACAGCAAGCTAGGTACTCTACAGGTACAATGACCCACACTGATGATGACATATGGTCTTTAGATAGAAAAAGCACCCTAGGCCACTCTCATGCCAGCAGCATCATTTTGCTCGTGGGGCCTTTTCTGCCCACACAGGTGTTGCTTCCGGAGCTCATTGTGAAACTTAAGAAGTGAGGCTGAAGTAAGTGAGAGATGAACCCAAAACCCCACACCACATATTACCTTGTTCCTGTTAGAAAAATAAAAGCATGCCAATATTAGACTTCAGGGGAGATGTCATATAAAGATTCAGAAAAACATCCATAATTCATAGAATCTTTTTCTGATTTTTCCTGACAGATTGCAATGGACAGGAGGAAGGTAGAGAGTGGGAGTGAGAAAATTTGCTAGTGGGCCAACTTGGAGGGGTACTTTTGTTTTAGATTCTAAGGGCAGTGGCTCTGCTAACACTGTTGACCTCTTAGGCATTGGACTTGTTGCTTCCACAAGTAAAACAATCAAGATGGGCTGGTCTATTGCTTGGGGACACAAAGCTCTTCTGCCTATGGAAGTAAAAGGGATATTTAAAGTTCCAGGCCCTGCCAGCCCCACCAAGATCCAAATTACGTGACAGCTGGGGTTCCCAGAGTTTACTGTTTTCCATCACATTTTTAATTCTACATTAAACGTGATGCTTTAAATGTTTTTTAACTTTTTACTGAACTGTGAAAACATACCAGAGAGGGGTACAAATCAAAATTGAACAGCTCCATGCATTTTCACAAAATGAATGCACCCATATAACCAGCATCCAGATTGAATAATGCTAGCATCTCAGAAGGCCTCCTTGGGCAGGGCTTTAATTCTGACACAAAACTGAGTCCCCACAAGCATCCTATGTTTAAAAAAAGCATTTAGTATTCATTGTGTGACATGGACAACATAAAGGACAACCTATCTCTTCCCTATTTTTTCAACAAAACCTGCATCTACAAGGACTTCAAGTGGAAGACGGTACTCATCCTTCACAGCACTGAGGATTGAGCCTCTCTAAGTGACAGGAATGGAGCCAAATGAACAGGCCTAATGACAGCAAACTGAAAATTAACTCATCAGGAGCATGTTTCACACAATCCTTTTGCCACCTGCAAAGAACAGTCTTCTCTTCCCTTTCACCATTTCAAAAACATCTGTATCACTGGTGAAACCAAATACCACTTAGTCAAGTATAAACAAACTACAAGGGGAAAAGGGGAGTGGAGATATAATGAAGAAAATAAAGCCACTTGCCTCTCTGCAATCCACTGGCTTCTCCTCCTGTAATGGATTTACAATAATAGTCTATAATCAAGGTGCAATGACAGACTTAATTACAAGGAGCTCTAAGTGACCTCAGGTAAATCATACATTGCCCTCTCCTGGGTGGAATCCCCGGTAAGCTTAATACTCCCAGTCAGGAAACCTCTTATCTCAGAGACAAAAGGATTCCCACTGGCCAATGAGCACCAGCTGCCTGAACATCCTGTGTAAATGAGCTCTCCACAATCCATTACATCCAGAAAAAGCTTTCCCCCTTCTGCTTCATTCAAGGCTGTACTCTGTGCCTAACTTAAAAAAAAAAAAAAGCCACCTTCAATTATTCACAGGAACTGGGGACTAAGTTTCCCTTTGAAAGAAACCCAGAAGCAAAGGCTGCATAAATGACATACTTTTTTATAAAGAGAGTAGCAGGCTAAAAGAACAATACTGTGCAAAAGCTCTGCGATCTTTGTTGAGGCCATGACCTTGAACTTGAATCTTTTCCTGACACAAAGAATGTAGCCAATTGTTGAGCTCTGGATTCCATCTTTACAGGAAGTTGGCAACCCTTTCCCTCCAGAGCTAGAATCTGGGTTGGAAGTTGGGGGTGAGAAGTGGTATCTGAATGATGTCTGGAGAGTCTCCCAGCCTCATAACTGTCCAAATATATCAGTAACTTTCTAATGGATTGAATTGTATTTCAATGTCAAAAAAAATTCTCACTTTCAAAATTGATATCTGAATCTAGATTTGGAAGGGAATTATTAGTACATCATGTAAACAGTGACCGTACCCTTGAACAAAGAATCATTCTCTAAGGTTGTAGACCATGATATAGACAGGCTTTCAGATCAGATACCTGTCTTTGGTGAGCCTAGGGAAAAGAGGCTGAGAAATCTGCCTTTGCCTATCATGGACAGAGGAGATCTTTTCATTTTTTTAACCAATGATAAAGCCCTGCAATAAGTCGGTGGGTCATAGTAGGAAACAATTCTTCTTTGGCCAGAGATCAACTGGGAGTTCTATTAGACTTGTGTTCCCTAACACCACGTCCTGGGCTCCCAAACCAGCGGAATAATGATGCTTCCACAGAATTACTTTTTCCCTTCCTAAATCCTGCCTCTGACACATTGCTGCAAGTGGTTTAACCGTGAAAGGCCTTGACCTCCTTTCTTTGTCTCTCTGATTCAAGTGTGTCTGTTTCCTTGGGGCTACCAAGCTCAGTTGGATGGCTGGCCAGAGCAGAACGGAGCATCAGCCAACCCCAGAACAACGGGGCCCTTTCTCTGGCTGTCACATGAACAGCGTTGTGTTACAGCCATTGTCCCTCCAAGCAGAGACGGAAAGGCACGGATTCTCACAGAACAGCTATTCTCTGTGACCCTCTGACCAAGTCACTAAAATATTAAAAAGGATAAAGAAGGGAAAGAAAAATCATGCCTTCTGAATGGAGCAATATAGCCCTAACAAGGATGATAATAGTGCATCCATGGACCACCTGCATCAGAATACCCTGTCAAAACACACCCCTGGGTCTCACTGCACACCCACTGAATCTCAATCATCAGAAAGGAGCCAGTATCTGTCAGTGATCCTCAGGCCCTAAAGATTGAAAACATAGGCCTAACTGAGGCCTCAAACATTTCTCCTTTCACTTAATGGCCTGATTTTACACATCTGTCTATTCAAGGGATGCCCAGGAGATGGGGGGAATACAGAAGGGCAGTACTTTATAACAAGTCTTAGTGTTGGAGTAATAGTGGGGGGTTGGGGAAGTGGGCAGGGGAGAAAGATAAGGGTACTATGGAAAGTTGGGAATGAGACAGGAAATTTAAAAAAAAAGCTCTTCAGAAGATGACAGGAATGTGGAGGCAGGGACAGCCAGGAGCAAAAAGAGGTAGGGGAGGGAGACTAGAAGGAGGGTGCCAAAGTCACCTGGCAGAGGACATTGCCTTCAGGAAAGGGTGGATGGTGAGAAAGTGCCAGTAGCAGAAAGGACAAATGGCTTTTAATAAGCAGGCATGTTTCACACTTAGTGTTATGTTTTAAGATGTGTACTTCCTCCAACAGTCCCCAGCTTTCCAAGTCAGCCACTCAGAACTACATGTTTGGCGAAGTTTTTATGAAATGAAGGAGATAGGAAGTGATAACCATGGTTCATTCTAAAAGAGACAGCATTGTAAGTGTGGCTTGATAACCTTAAACTTCTTAAGGGAAAATATGAATTCATATCCAGATGATGCTAGAAAAAACATGAACCCTGTTCATACCCCTAACCCCAAGAAGCCCCATTTCACACCTCATGGAACAGGGGGCCAATTTTTACTTGAAGCTCATGCCCCAAACCACATCTGGTCTATGAAATAAAATAGCACTGTGATATGACAGGATCCTTTAATGCACATAGTGCTAGGGAGCACACAGAATCTAGTCCTATGGCCCCACACATGACTATCATGAAATGATTCTCAAATGCTAACTCACTATTCCTGTGGAATGGCTTAGTCACTATTCCTTGAAGATGTCTTGCAAATTCCTGCAGCCACATGTTTGCTGAGCTTACTTCCCTGTCTAAAAGGCCCCATCCACTCAAATCCTCTCTCCTTCAAGACTGAACAGTGTAGGGAAATCTCTGGAGAGCACACAGAGCCCCCTTTCTAGAATGAGCTCTAAGAGAATCTCTCAGAACTACCCACTTGGTCCTTCCCACACCCAGACTTCCACAGCCAGAGGTTTGTTATCTTTTTTTAAGGCAAGTGTCTTGCCTGAGGGTTTCAGCCCTGGGCAAGTTCACTACGGATTCAGTGAGACCGAGAAGTGACAACAGAACACTCTTGGGGGAAAAGGGCTTTATTCTCCTGGTGATAGGTTGAGCACTAGAATCACATCTGCATCCAGCAGTCTGCAGGCCCGTAGTCCACCTGTCTCTGCCTCCATCCAGAGCACTGGGCGGAGCTCTTTATATAGTGACTCAGTCAATAATAGCTTATTGCCTATGGGTATGGAAGCAGTAGCCTAGCAGCAGACCAATTACATCATCAACCAGTTTAGGGTCAGGTGATGATCCTGGCCACAGGAACTTCCATTTTCCCCACAGCAAGTATCTTGGTAATTCTACATAGTGTTTATCCTATGCCTTATATACCTAATAAATATCTGGAGTAAAAATACAACTCAAACCAACTACTTTTTAAAGAATACAAAAGTCACATCTTGTCATTGACTCTTTGTTCAAAAGAAAAGGTACCCTTCTGAAGATATCAGCAGAGGTTGATGTTTAAAATTTTTCATTTTGATTGTAAAATTAAGCATCTGGGCCCAAAACAAAGATTTCACACTTTTATTTTCTTCTGTGAGGAATAAGCTAAATTTTGCATAGTTTGATTTTCAATTTGCTGTCAAAAATTATTTTTTAAAAAGCACAAACATGATTCTTCACCTGAGGTATTCAAAAGATCCATCATGGGAATAACCATGGCAAGGTTTTAGAACTAAACAAATGTGTGCAGCTCATCCAGGCCAGCTAGGATGAGGCACTTAGTCACCCTCTAGGATAGGGCCTCCTTGCTGCCAGAGATATTTTTAATACATGCTAATATCCTGCACATATACCTATCAAGATGAGGCTTTCCATACTGAAATACTGTTTCTTTTTTCTTAGAAGGGGAGAAGGGTACAGTTTATTACCCTATGAATAGGAAATTGAGTTGGTTAAAATGCTTTACACAGTTTCTTTATTTAGGAGTATAAATTATTAGAAACAAAAGGAGAAGGAAATCATTACAAGTGAACATTGATAATAACAGGATATATTATTATATTCACACTTTTCAAACTGGCTAATGGCACAGAGCATGCATTAGCTAATAACATCCACATGACGACCTGCAGTTTTACACATAAAGTTGTAGAAAGTAAAATAACACTGGCTTGTATCTTATTTTTTTTCCTCATAGCATGAGAAATCCTTCTATAAAATGCCATGAATTAATCCTCTGCAATAACTTTTTTAAAAGAGTTAGAATGACCATAGCAAAAAATAATCTTAAATCATGAAGTAAAGAGAGACAAAAGAAAAAAATGAAATCTTGGGAAATTCAGATAGAGAGATTGAATGAATTAATTATTCTGAATGAATAAAAAGAGACTAGTGAAGAGACTTCACAAAAGTATAGTCAGATGCAATCTTAAACTAAGGTAGAAAAAGTTCATTTCAGAAACAGAACTTAAAAAGAAGACAAATCAAAAGAACCAAATGAGTTTTAGTTAATCCTTAAAACTAAGCTAATTTTTAAAACAAAATACTGGGTACACATCCTTAAGAAACTGAGAATGCAGCCAGATAATATTGCTTTGTTTGAAGTCCAAATAATCTGGACATTTGTATTGATGCTGCTACCTTCCTGCCCTAGAAATCTCATACTTCTACCTGCGCATGAATATTTTTTGTGGTTTATTTTATAGTGGAGCTCCCAAAAGCTAAATGTTCAATTTTTGCAGCATCAACTCTTTGTTGTTGTCCTGCAACTTCTTTGTTCACCTGGTCAAATGTTATTGTCTATTTCCATTACTACAAAAAAATGAATGGGAAATAGAAAAATTAATCACCTAACAGTAATTACAAGAAGTTTTTGTCTCACAAACTTAATATAAATGAGACAAAATTGGCAGTTAGTAAACATGCCAAAAATGGCAAATCTTTAGTCTGCATCAGACATTCACTGAAAGGTCAACTGTTGTTCAAATGAGGATGAGATCGCCAAAATTATAGAAAGTTTAAAGAATGAAAAATTAAAGAAAGGAGTAAACCCAGAATGTTGTGTCTAAATGGCAAGATATAACTAGATATTTTCTAATATATTTGACTCTCCATGGCCAGCAACCCTTATAACATGTAGGCTTTTTGCACCATCTTTGAACTCAATTTTAGAAATGCATCCTATACTAAAGTAGGAAGAACAGTACTGATCCAGTCACCATGTTTCTGATCAAATTATACAAAGGTATTTATGAACTGAAAAGCACAGGACAAAAGCTGTTTATTTTTATTGGCACTGGCACTTCCATTCCAGTGCCCTGACACTGTGTCATTCACAACCAAAACCATCTCAAATGTATGATGAACTCAGCTCTTACATCAACATGTAACATGAATTCAGTGGCCTCTGATGTTTCACAAGTCTTCTTAGGATATTCCATTCTGTCCTTTTTCCACTCCAGGTTTCTAACTTTGTAGACTGTGTCTAGTCAAACTGCAAATTCTTGACTGGCTTCTCCACAACCTTTGGTACATACACAGTGATTGTCACAAACCTTTGGTGTGCTAAGAAAATGTCAACTAGCATCCATTCATTCCCTCTCTCTGCCACACATTATTTAGGCTTCTATTATGTAACTACTATCTGCCAGCCATTTGGATAAAAGCTTAGAAAAAAAGAATGATAAGCTCACCAATCAGTTGGAGAAACATCCATATTACAAACACAATTGATACAATATGATAGATGCTATATTAAAGCTATCCGCCAATAGAACAGGAATCACATGAGCTATCATTAAGTTATGTGAGAGAATTAGGAAATGTCTCAGCAGAGAGGTCTTATTTGACTGTATCTTGAAGGATGAATGTGTAGAAAGTAATTGATTAGATGGCAAAGAGAAGCAAAGACATTTCTGGCAGAGGTAAGAGCATACACCACCAGGCTGGGAAGGAGCGAAAACAGGCAATGTATTCTTTAAGAAACAGTAACAAGATCAAGATGAGCAGAGCTAAGAGGCCAGGGGAACAGTGAAACACAGAAACAACCCAGAGAAGTGGTGCAAGGCTGACTTCATGTATCATGTCAAAAAAGTTAGGCTTTATGTTAGAAGCCAGTGTTTCTCCAGTTGTAATCTGAGATCATTTCCACCAGATTCACTTGAGGATCTGCTCAAATGAAGGTTTTGGGCCCTTGCATCCATGGTGAAGCCCTGGAATCTGCTTTTCGACAAGCACCTGAGTGACACTGATGTTCACCATCCGGGAGCCACCAAAGATTTTTAAACAAGGGAATAATGACATGATCAAATTAGTACTTTGGAAATATGCTATTAGAGCAAGCAGACAATCATGAGGAAGGTAAATCTAGTGCTGCTGAATGAGCATGTGACTTGGGTGTACAACAGAATCATGTGGGGAGCTTGTAACACTGCAGACTTTTCACA